>CAODLS010979563.1:0-23845 GCA_948243855.1 Flueggea neowawraea | reverse complement strand
TAACTGACGAGGATGTTTTAGAGGATAATGATGAGCCTGCTAGGGTTTTAGTTGATGCTCTTGTTGAAAACAATGTGTTGGAGTTGTTGGTTCAGAATTTGCAGAGGTTGTCTGATTCGGACCCGGATGAGATGGCGGCGGCTTATAATACACTGGCGACGATTGAGAATTTGATTGAGGTGAAGCCGGCCGTGGCGGAGATGGTGTGCGAGAGGACGAAGATATTGCGGTGGTTGTTGGGGAAGATAAAGGTGAGGGAATTTGATAGTAATAAGCAGTATGCGTCGGAGATATTGGCGATTTTGTTGCAGAATAGTTCGGCGAATCAGAAGAGGTTGGGTGGGATGAACGGAGTGGATGTGGTGTTGCAGGCAGTGGCAATGTATAAGTCGAAGGATCCGAAGAGCTCTGATGAGGAGGAAATGTTGGAAAATTTGTTTGATTGTTTGTGTTGTTTGTTGATGCCACTGGAGAATAAAGAGAGGTTTGTCAAGGCAGAAGGTGTGGAGTTGATGATTATTATAATGAAGCAGAAGAAGTCTGCCTATGGTTCTGCCATTAGAGCTCTTGATTTTGCAATGACTAAATACCCGCCTGCTTGCGAACGGTTTGTGGATGTTTTGGGGCTGAAGACTGCGTTTGCTGCTTTTATGGGTAAGGCAAGTTTCTCTTTTCCCTCTTTTTCCTGTCTGATAATTTTTTTTAGTTGTTTACTCTTGTAAATGCTTAAGTTTCTTTACTGATAAGTGCTGTGGACAAAAAAAGGCGCTATATTTTGCAAATATGTTAGATGTGATGATGAGAGTTATGAAATAAGCAAGATTTTGGATCTGTTTTCTTTTATTGAAAGGCAATAGGTACTGGAAACTTGAAGAGTTCCTCTTGTCTTGTGATTTTGATATGTATTTGACTGTTAATTTGCAGCGCAATAGCCTATTGTTCTTCCCATGCTGTTCCAACAGTTGTGTGTTTTGACAAGATCAGAATTGACTCATGGAGACATTGTTATATACTTGTAATTTAGTAACTTTGATAAAATGTTATTCGCACAAACAATCTCATCTCATCTCAAATCTCTCTCTCTCTCTCTCTCACACACACACACACATTCTCTCTCATGTTAGGCTGTTTGCATTCTTCAGTTTGTGTATATGTCGGATAATAAGTTCGAGATTCAGACTGTACATTTTGGAATGGGAAGAATATGTATAATGATGTGTGCTTTATTATTTACAATTTTTATGTCTTCTATCTTTCAGATTCCCATGAATAAGAAGAACAAGAAAGAACGATATCAAGAGGAATTGGAAGAGAGAATTGTTTCCCTAATTGCTTCTTTATTTGGTAAGCAGGCAAGTTGAGAACTTTTAAAAGATATATGTATCTAGTGTAGCCCCATTGTTTTTTCCACTAGACATTGGACTATGTAGGAGTCATGATTTTTAGGCAAGCATAATTAATTTATCTAGTAATACAATTTGTTTTGTGTACCTTGCAACCTTATGTGATGTGATTGTTGAAAATTTTAAAGTGTTATGAACTCAACTGCTTATCCTGCTTTATGGCTTGATTGCTTGGTTTGCATTTTTATCACATTTTTTAAGCAGGGAGATTTTTTTTCCCTTTCCTGCATGATAAGAGTTAAATAATAAATCTAATACTAACTTTCCTGATGAATTTGATGTTGAAGAGTTCAGTCTTGATTCGTTAATTGTGATAGGATATTTTAGAGTCAGGTTTGAGCTTTGTCAATATCTGTACTCTTGGACTCGCTGTGATTACCAAACCTGAAAGTAAAATTGGGTTACACATCCAGCCAAACATTTTAAATTACAGTGATGTTTCCTCTTCCTTAATCTAAGCTGTTGAGTGTTTCTACTGACCAGGTGGAATTTTGAGAGGTTCAAGAAGGGAAAGATTGCTGAGTAAGTTTGTGGAAAATGAGTGTGAGAAGATTGACCGCCTTATGGAACTTTATATAAGGTAGTAGTTCTGTTTGTTTTTTCTTTTTATCCTTCAATCATATGAATTACTGGACTAGAATAATGTTTTTGTTATCTTGATATTCACACCTTTGAAGCAATCTGATCACAACTCTGACATGTGGTCAATAATATGCAGATATTCAGATAGAGTAAAAGCAGAGACTGAGCAGTTGGATAAACTTGAGCTGGATGATTTGGAGGTATTTCTTTATTCAGGTTTTACAATCTTCTTCATGTGTGATTTTGTAAGAACTTTGTTCAGTAGGCTCTCCATTGTGCAGTTGGATGATGAGGAAAGATATAATAGAAGACTAGATTCAGGACTCTACACTCTTCAGGTTTGGGTCTTGTTGTATTTTCAGTATGCTCAAGGATATCTTTTATTTTGTATATGAAAGATCTTATTTTGAACATCATTCTGTGTAGCGTAATTTTCCTAGTCCATCTCCATCTGTAAACTAGGAGTTTTCCCAGATAATGAAATCCAGTGTAATCTGCATTAATATAGGGACTTTAAATGCATCAAGCATGGGGATTAATACAGATACACAAAGTATGATGGACTGAATTGTAGTTGATAAGTAAATAGGAAAACAATAGCACACCTTGAGCATTTAGAATTTGTTAAGCTCTAAGAATTCTTGCTCAAATGGAAATTTTTTAAATTCTATTCTACTTTTTTTTTTTAGGAAAAAATTCAATTTATGAATTTGTTGATTTTCTATATACAGAAAACAGGCAATGAACTTGAACATGCCTTAGGAAATTTTAAAAGGAAATTGATAAGAAAACAAATTATTGATAACTTTACTAACTGTAGTTTTCAAATTGTATTATTTTAAAACAAAAAAATAAACACTTGAAGAAAATGCCATATGTAACACAATGCAAGGGCTTAAACGTGAGAAAATGCTATTTTGTCATGATTTTATATTGAAGGAAGAAAAATTTGACTTCAGAGAATAGCTGTTGCATTTTTCGTTGAATTGCTTTTGATAAATGTCATTTTTCTTGGTTGCACATTGTAGAGGTTATTAGGTAGCTTATGAGTTCTGAAAGAACAGTGGTTTTCTTTACGGGATTTTATCACTTTGCACATCTGGGATATACCAAAAGACGAAGTATTCCACTGTCACAATTTTGGGTGGTTTATTTTATTGTTCCTAAAAAAATTGGTTATATTTATTATTACCACGAATTTAGTTTTTTCAGAATTAGGGTTGATTAATTAGTCTTTATAATCTATTTGATCAGGTTATCTCTTAGACTTGATGATTGATTATAAATGCTTTAATAGATTTTGAGGATACCGTGTATACTATGTGTTATTTGAGGCCACCATAATTCTCCACTTTGTCCCTGCACATTTTTCTTATTTCCCCTCCCCCTTTTCCTTCCTCTTTTTCTCTACCTTTCTTTTTCTATCTGTCAAGTTTGAGATGACATCTTGTGATAAAATTAGAAATATTCAATTTGGAAGCCTGAGGCCAAAACTATTAATTGCATACCAAGAAAAGTTTTAGTTTGGCTAGAGCATCAAAGTTTAGAAATTGTGTTGTTCAGGGGTTTTATCCGCATGTATTGCCTAGTGGGAGTTAATTTCTTGAGTGCAATATCCTAGTGAAATAAATCTGTTGAGATCTACATAATTTAATGTTTTCATTTGTCATTCTCATCACTATTGCTCTTTAACCCCTTGTCTTTGTGTATGAACCTGCAGTTAATAGCTATTATTCTCGGTCATCTTTGGTGTTCTGAGTAAGTTTTTTTTCTTCGCATCAAAATGACTTTAATAGCTGAAGGAAATTGTCAGTACAAATTCAGTTTCCAATTTGTCAATATCTTCTGTTGATTTGAGTGCAGGCATCCTCGGATCCAAGGAAGAATTGAGCTATTATTGAAGCAGCACAAACTTACCAAGAAGGATGTGAAGGATATCCTTCAGGTATGTTACGACATTCTGCATCCAAATTGTGGGGCTGTTTTATCACTAAGATTTATTTGCTAGACAAATTTCTTTTCTTTTTTTTTTCGAATTTTTTTGAGTCTGGTCTTTCAAAAGACTTAAATTTTCTGAAGTAGCTTTGTTTGGCTTAAAATTCCGTGCTTTTGCATAACTTACAATTTTAATGATCTTACTTGGAAACTTGTAAGTACACTTAAAGCTGCTGTTGAAATTGTCCTTAGTCATTGTTTCATGATGTCGAATAATGAAGTAATGTTTAAACCTTGGAGAAAACGCTTTTTATAAATGTGTTGCTTTACTGTTCTGTCATTTCTGCTCAAGTTGGCGGGAGCATTAATGCTGCCACATGACATGAGTGAGTGGGTAAAGAGAACTATTAATAATATTTCAAGGGGAGAGGAGGATAAGCTTTATCTCAGGATGCTAAGGACCCAATATTTCTATTAGTTCCACTGATGCATTGAGCCTCATATGATTGATTCATATAACATAAAAGTCAGTTGGTGGCAGAAATGGACTTTAGAAGTTGAACCGTACAGCCCTGGGAAGAGAAAAAAAATAATTCCATAAAATGAAGCAAGTCTGTTCATGAAAGCACATAAACAGGCATCTGGAAATGATGGTTGCTCATTGTTTGTGAATGACAGGAATATCACGACAACATTGGGGATGTGGATGGTCTCGAAGAGAAAGAGCGCGCTCAGGAAAGAATCCACAAATTTATTTCCGCGTTTTGATCTTTGGATTTACTTCTGTAGTGAAACATTGTTGTTGTAATGCTTTTTCAAGTTAAGCTTACAAGCATAGCATGGTCTTTTATTTGAATGAGTTTAGGAAAGCCATTTTTGTTTTCAATAAATATGTACTAGACAAACGTTCCATCGTTTCATTGACGACGATAATTACATCAAATACGTCTATTGGTTTCTCTTCTACTATTCCCACCCAAAATTACACTTTAAGGTATTGGAACTTTGTACGAAATTGGAACTTGCATTGTGGTTGTCCCATAAACCGAGTGATTCAAGTGGTGTTGACAATTGCATGAGATTATCTTCGGCTCTAGAAGCATCCATCTTCCATTTCTTTGGAACATCCATATTCCTACATCAATTAAAATTTGTCATGAACATATTCCATAAAGGAAAAAAAAATCTTCACATAACTTGCATACTAGAATCACTATGCAACTACAAATATATTATACCGCAATGCTTCATAAAAATTAGAATGGAATTTTTGAAATTTAAATAATAAGGTTGTGTATCAATTGGTTTATAGCTTATTAGTACAAGAGTCAACTCCAAAATTAAAAGGTCATAAATTTGATTCCCGATAGGAGCAAATAAAAAATAACTTGTCCAAAAAAAAAGGGTTGTGCTAAATTACTGCTTTGTATTCACCAATGGAAGTGTTCTAGAAATGAGAATGCAAAAGGAATTCAATAGAAATGGATTACCCCTCCATGGATTTGTATTTGCAGCGATTCATCTTGTGGACGGTATATTTCTTGATCACTTGGTCAAGTCTCTTTGCCAATTTAGGTATTTGAGATGATTCCAAAACATCCCAAACCTTCAAAACTTGAACTTCAAATGAACTTTCCAACAAGATATCAACATACCAAACCATGACTAGCTTCTCCTTAACTTTGTACTGCTCTACGACTTGCCAACATAAACGACCTTCATGCTGATCAATTGCTTTCTTCTTCATTTTAGATTGACGCCAGCCACTTGTAAGCTTTCCTAATAGTGAAATCACTTCTTGACGAGTTTCTAAGTTCTTCATTCTCGTCATAGATGTCCGAAACTCGTCGGTCAACCAAAGCTGCATCAACTAAATTGATTGTTAACAAAATGCAAATCTTGATAAATGCAAATATTCAAATTATTAACAAAATATTTCTAGGCATGTTAAGAAGAAAAATTATTTTTCGAATTTGACAATCATGAGAAGATATTGCAGTGACATAAAATAAAGATGATTGAATAATGAGCAGGGGGAAAAGGGGAGTATGAGAAAATTTATACCTTCCCTCTTGGCATGCTGAAAAAATGGAGAATCCATATTTAGTAAAGCATCGAGTTGGTCAAGCTTAAGCAAACCAACTGATATTGCTTTGGCTAAGCTCTTGTCCTCGGTGCATCTTCCACTGTGTTCTTCCAAATAGATCCACTCTTTACTAATGTTTTCTCGTTCCCCAATATCCATAGACAATACCTACACATCCAAATCCAACACATGTGCACACAAATTTTTAAATTAACAATTAAAATAATAATGCACCACCAATGAGCTTATAACTCGTTAATGTTAGAATTAACTTCAGTAATAAGGGATCGAGACTTCAATTCCCGATGGAGCAAACAAAATAAGTTGTAAAATAAAAATAATGTGCCTAATGAATTTTGAGACTTATTCATAGTTAGAGTTCGGATTCGAGTTTCTAATTACGGGAGAATGAGTTTATAGTGATGGTTATAAGTGGTACAATATTATTTATTCGATTTTTAAACTATATAATTGCCCAATTAAAAAAGAAAACGAAAGGAATGTCTGAATTTGAGTAATTAGTTAAATTTGGTTACCATAGAATTCTGCATTCGGAAATTTGCTGATTGATGGATGCATTCTGTATTGTTTGTCGAGAAGGTGGGTCTTGTATCCTAGATTCACCAGCCTCTCAAACAAACTTCTTCCAAACTCAGCCTCCTTGGATATCTAAAGGATACAACAGAATGAACATTTGTGAAACGAGTTTTTTCAAGACAAATTAGTATACGAATTTTGTATTAAACTTATTGTTACATGAGTATTAAAGGTCACATCATCATGCCGTCAGTGCTATGTTAGCATTCGGCGATTACCTTTAATAGAAAAATTATCTTGCACCATAAGCCCTTCTAGCTGCAAGGGAATGGCAGATTCACATTCTTTGAGCTGCGCAGCTTCATCTATAACCACACACTGCAGTTTTGCCATGTTCTTGATGTGCAACCGAATAGCACTCGATGCTGTACAGAAAAGCAGGCACGCATTTGACAAGCATAACTTTCTAATTTTCATTGCATTGCTGAGATTTTGTCCTGGAAATTCCTGAGGAAGTGTTCTTAGTGTGTTAACACACTCTCTTCTAGTATTGTTAAATTCGTTTTCGGATTCCTGAAGAACGTGATCCAATCCTTCGTTGATGACATTGACACTAAAAAGCAATGGTTCGAGAGATTTCAGCAGATCAAGTGCTCTGATCATGTTCTTTACCAGTTTCAACGACAAGCAAGAAGTTGGCAAGTGTGTATATAAACTTGTAATGCAGAACTTCAGCTTCTCGTTAATGGATTTGAATCTTTCCTGAACAAACTCTTCCAATGTCAACGAATCACTTTTTTCTTCAGAATTTTCAGATTTTTTAGAATGATCATCTTCAACTTCAAACTCTGCTTCCTTCTCCTTTGACCTTGCCTTGTTTTTTTTCTTGGTTTGGTTTCTTTTCTTCTTGTCCTTAAGTTTTTTATCCTTGCAGGACTTTATCTCCTTCTCTGGCTCATCAGTATTTTCCTCTTCGTCATTCTTCAGAAGCAAATTTTCCAGCAAATAAAAACAGTGCAGTTCTTCAGGATTTTCAAGCAGGTTTATCATGGATGTCAGGTAATTGCTCCAACGAGAAAAACACTTCTGAAGTATCTCAACTCGGTAATCAAGAAACACATCAAGAACATCATTTCGTTCGTCAATCTTCATTCGTTCTTGATTCCTGAACAGAACTATATCTCCAACACCATAAGTTTCGCTTCCAACTATCTCAACAAGTGATCTCCGAACCCAGGCTGCAACTTCCACCACTGCAATGTTGGTTGGAGCGCATGTGAGTGTTCTGCATTTCATTTGAAACAAGGCACACAGTAAGAAACCGACTGTTTTTGTTTTCCCGGTTCCCGGAGGACCCCATATCAGTTTGACAGTATTCTGATGACAACACTCTGCTGCATTGAGACAGCTTAGAACTGCATCCTTCTGTGACTTGTTTAACTTAAAAGACTACAAATTCTCCATTATCTTTGAAGAAGCAATGCCACTTTTCTTTTTCAAGGCGCAAATACTACAACCTTCATTTTCCTGCAACAAATAAACACAAACAATTAAATAAGGAACCCAAACATCCTCATTGTTCAAGCAAAAAATGAATGACATTTCTTACAATAGGATGAACTTTCAGCACTTTCTCAACAAGGCTCACGTTGTTTCCTTCCAGTTTCGAGTTCAGTGCGTTCCATATTCGAATGTTGGTCGTCATATTTATCAAATAAACAGCGAAAAGCTTTTTTTTGATCTTGTTCTTCTGCACATCCTCTTCAACAATGCTTGGCAATTGCCTGTTTTTGGTTAAGCCTTCTTCGATCGGTTTGGATGATAGTATTGAAAGAACATTAGAGGATCCACCGACTCTTCTATAAATGAAAGCAATGACATAGGATTGTTGTTTCAAATCATCAATGCAGTTTGGTCTCACATCTGAAAGAAGTATGAGATCTCCAACCTGAGGCTCATAAGTCCCCACATAATTTTTGGTTTCTTTCCTCCTGATAAATGAAACTTTGTAAAACAAATCGTTTGGAGGCTTATAACCTTTACATCACACGCTGGTGCTTGAGGCAACAATTGCGCGCTTGACAGTAACTTTGCATGCGTTTCCTCGATAATTGGGGGAATGAACGCTTTCATGTAATGTGTTGTTGACATGAATGTCTCCGGGATTGTCTTCACCTGTTAGTTTCAGGTTAGCAAAGAATTCCGAATGGAAGTGAACAGAAATTCCAACTATCTGTTGCGAACATTTTCATTCTAGGTTATGAAGTAATTGAATTATGATCAAATTTCCAGATCCCTTTTCAGAATAATGCTGGATACAAACAATGTAGATATTGTATAACATGGAGAACTCAAGTAAAATAGAATTATAACAATTTGCATGAAACGGCTTCCAGAACTATAAAGATTTCATACCCATAAAGGATAACGCAACTGGTAAACAAGCAATGCAATTCAAATCTCATGGCTAACAACTATCAAAAAATAAAAACTATAAAGATTTCATAGAAACCGAATTTAAAGTGTGATTCAAGTCAAGATATGCATTTGCTATCATGCTGACTACCAATCAATAATTCAAAAAGAAAAAAAATTGATGTACATTACCTGGCCTCTATAAAGATTTTGATTGAACACTTGTTCAATAGACCAAGATAACCCCAAATCCACCAAGTCTCGACCTGCAACTTTTTCCTTCTTCACATCTCTAATTTCCTCCATTTTTTTCACCTTTCCTGATTTGGAGGAGTTGATCATGTGCAGTCACTGAAAACCCTGAACTGAATGTAGTTAAGAAGATGATGAGCACTTGTATGCACAACACAACTTCTTATATAGTTGGAAGTTGTATTTTTGTTTCCTTAACGCGGATGAAAGAAAACAAACAAGGAAAGGGAAAATAAATCAAGTTGACTGCTAAGTCAATGGTACGGGAAATATCATACATGTTGGTACGGACACAGGCATAGTGTACTATATTTGTTTATGTAAAGAATTGCTGACAGAAAGAAATAAGAAAAGCGAACTATCCGTACATATAATTCTCACGTGGAATCCTTACGTGAGACTCTGAGGTCGGCAATGTAAAGTGTTTTAGGTCGGTTTGAAGCAAAATAAAAGGTGTATATAAATTTGAAGAGTTAAAATATTATTTTATTTTTATTTGTGTGTATTAATATTTTTTAAAATTTATATATTAAAAAATAAATATTTTATTAATATAGTATATAAATAGTATTTAAGATTAAATAGTAATAAATTAATTTTATTGAATTATTGTAATTTTGAAAAAAAAAATAATTAATTTATTAATAAAATATTAAAAAGTGATGTAAATTATAATAAAAGTAAAATTAAATTTAAAATTTTAGAATAAATAATAAAATAAAATATTATATTTAAAAAAAATATTAAAGAATATAGTTGCATTTGCTCTCACGCTTAACAGGAAAGAAACTACTTTGCTCTAGAGTTAACATGAAATTTTTTTTTAAAATTGAAAAGTTAGCAATTAAAACCACACCAAGATCTGAAACTCGAGCAAGCGTATGTGGAAATTTTTTTTGTCTATTATTAGTATGTCTCTATACATATATTTAATAATAAGTCGATATTTTAATTAAAATAAAATTTATTAATTTATTTATTACTTATTAATTTATTTAGTGTATGTGTCAAAATATGTAAAAAAATAAACAAGAATTTTTCGAATATGAGATACAAGATTGGTAAAACTAAAAATAAAATATAAAAAACCAAAGAATAGAAAGTCTAAAATACCGTCTCTCAAGTCTCTAAATTACAATAAAAATATTTGTTGTGATAATTTTAAGGAATAATAAATGTGTAAACAAATACAAATTCGATATACGAAACAACACATAGCTGGCACAACAAAGAATCATTAATAATTACTGTACTAGTTTACTACACAACGCAAAGACCACAAGTATTCTTTTGGACGAAGAAAGACCATAAAGGACAGCAACAATTAATAGCAATCTCAAAAGCCGAAGAGCAATAATAGCAATTCTTTTTTGGCATAAATGTGTGCATTCGAACAAATTTAGGTATATTCTTTGTTAATTTTTGAAATTTTCATCCAAGTATGATAATTTATAGTTTCTTAAATAAACATTATATTTTCATTATTAATGATCACTACATTACATGTTTAACACTAAAATTTAAAAGTACAATTCTTCGAGTAAATATTTAACTTTTTTTGGTAAGTAACAATTGATTGACTAGGATGATCAAATTATTCAGGTTCTGTCACGAAAATTAAATAAAATATCACAAAGATAATTAAATATTTTAGAAGAAATAATTTAATTAGAAGCTCAACAATTAGCTAAAGTCTGCTAAGCATATTTTGTTTCTCTCTTTTTGTTCAAAACTTAAAAATTATAGTCGCTTTGAAAGTGGTACGAAACTAAGTGGTACGAGCAAAACATCTTCAAACTTGTATACATTGAGACCTATTTTAAGGAAGGGAAATTTAAGTCTCTTCCTTGAGCAAGAAATTTTCTAACTCCAGCAATAGTTTAAGAAAAAGTACTGTTACGATATTTGAATTTTTTAAGCATATTTGTCTCAACGATAAAGTACATGCTTTACTCGAATAAGAAATATCTTTACTTGAGTAAAGGCTCAACCCATAACTGAGTTCCTAAACAAATTTTTTTAAAAATGACAATTGTTATGAAAAAAATTCGTGCCAAAATTCAGAAATGCTACCATTTGTGTTAAAAATAATCTATAAATTCGTAAATTATTAACAAATTTATGAACATATAATAAATATTCTTCTTTAATTATATAATTTTTTAATGAAAAAAATTTATGAAACACCTCAAAAAATAAGAAAAAAATAACTATAATTATTATTAATGAAGCTATAAACTGTGAGATAAAATATTCGGTAACCAAGCATCTGTATAATTCTGTAACAATCCAATGTTGTGTAATGAACATTGATTAATTATAGCTAAATAGTGAGTAATGATACTATATATTCTAGTATCACTAATACCAACACGGTGCTAATGGTGTGATAGTGTTGCCGTCAATTTTCAGGTGATAGTCATCACGCCATTAATATCACGTAATCAATTGTCATTTTTTAGCAAAAATACTAACTCGTTCCACAAATACAAAAAATCACAAAAGTAATAGTATTAGATGTTATTTCCAAAAAGTCAAGCAATGAGTTAAAAACAAACAAAGATCATGCTATTTAATGTTATTAAGTCTTATTAACATAAGATTTCAAATTTCGCAAGAAACCGGAACTTGCATCATGTAACTTGCCCAATAAACCGCGTGATTCAAATTGTGTCGACAATTGCACCATATTATCCTCGGTACTAGATGCAGTCATCTCCGATTTCATTGGAACAACCAAATTCCTACATCAATGAAAAATTTGTGATGAACATATTCCACAGAGAAAAAAAAGCTTCACATAACTTGCATGCTAGAATCACTATATGACTACAAATATATTCTATCACAATTCTTCATAAAAATTTAAACATAATTTTTGAAAATTAAATAATAATGTTGTGTACCAATGAGCTTGTAGCTTATTGGTACGGGAGTTAACTCTAACGTCGAAAAGTCGTGGGATTAAATTCTAATGAGAGCAAATAAAAATGACTTGTCAAAAGAAAGGTTGTGCTAAATTACGAGTTCATATTCTCCTATTGCAGTATCCTAGAAATGAGGAATGCAAAAAGAATTCAAGAGAAATGGCTTACTCCTCCATGGATTTGTATTTGCAGCTATCCACCTTGCCGACTGATTCAAATTGTGTTAACAATTGCACCGTATTATCTTCAGCACTAGATGCAGCAATCTCTGATTTCGCTGGAACAACCAAATTCCTGCATCAATGAAAAATTTGTGATGAACATATCCCATAAAAAAAATCTTCACATAACTTGCATGCCAGAATCACTATGTGACTACAAATATACTATTCTTCATAAAAATTAATCAGGAATTGTTGAAATTTAAATAATAAGGTTGTGTACGCATGGCCTTGTAGCTTATTAGTACGAGAGTCAACTCTAACATCAAAAAGTCGTGGGTTTTTATTCCCGATGGGAGCAAATAAAAATGACTTGTCAAAAGAAAGGTTGTGCTAAATTACTGGTTCATATTCTCCAACGGAAATATTCTAGAAATAAGGAATGCAAAAAGAATTCCCGAGAAATGGCTTACCCCTCCATGGATTTGTATTTGCAGCGATCCATCTTGTCAATTGATTCAAATTGTGTTGACAATTGCACCGCATTATCTTCGGCACTAGATGCAGCCATCTCTGATTTCATTGGAACAACCAAATTCCTACATCAATGAAAAAATTGGGATGAACATAATCCATAAAAAAAATCTTCACATAAATTGCATGCTAGAATCATTATGTGACTACAAATATATTATACCACAGTTCTTCATAAAATTAACACAATTTTTGAAATATAAATAACAAGGTTGTGTACCAATGGGTTTGTAGCTTATTGGTACGAGAATCAACTCCAACATCGAAAATTCGTGGTTTAGATCCCGATGGGAGCAAATAAAAATAACTTATGGAAAAAAAAGTTGTGCTAAATTAGTGGTTCATATTCTCTGATGGAAGTATTAAAGAAATAAGAAATGCGAAATGAATTCAAGGACAATGGTTTACCCCTCTATGGATTTGTATTTGCAGTGATCCATCTTGTCGATTGATTCAAATTGCGTTGACAATTGCACCGTATTGTATTCAACACTAGATGCAGTCACCTCCCCTTTCATTGGATCAACCAAATTCCTACATCAATGAAAAATTTGTGATGAACATATTGCATAAAAAAAATCATCACATAACTGGCATGCTAGAATCACTATACGATTATGAATATATTATTCCACAATTCTTCATAAAAATTAACAAGGAATTTTTGAAATTTAAATAACAAGATTGTGTACCAATAGACTTGTAGCTTATTGATACGGGAGTCAACTCCAATTTTCGATGTGGGTGCATTCCCGTTGGGAGCAAATAAAAATGACTTGTTAAAAGAAAGGTTGTGCTAAATTATTGGTTCATATTCTCCAATGGAAGTATTCTAAAAATGAGGAATGTAAAAAGAATTCAAGAGAAATGGCTTACCCCTCCATGGATTTGTATTTGCAGCTATCCATCTTGTCGATTGATTCAAATTGTGTTGACAATTGCACCATATTATCTTCGGCACTACAGGCAACCATTTCCCCTTTCACTGGATCAACCAAATTCCTACATCAATAAAAAATTTGTGATGAACATATTCTATAAGAAAAAAGCTTTACATAACCTGCATGCTAGAATCACTATGCGACTACTAATATATTATTCCACAATTCTTCATAAAAATTACCACGTTATTTTTAAAATTTAACTAACAAGATTGTGTACCAATGAACTTGTAACTTATTAGTACGAGTCAACTCCAACATCGAAAAGTCATGGTTTTGATTCCCAATGAGAGCAAACAAAAATAACTTGTCAAAAGAAAGGTTGTACTAACTTACTGGTTCATATTCTCTAATGGAATTATTCTAGAATGAGGAATTCAAAAAGAATTAAAGAGAAATGGCTTACCCCTCAATGGATTTGTATTTGCAGAGATCCATCTTGTCGATTGATCCAAATTTTATTGACAATTGCACCGTGTTATCTTCGGCACTAGATGCATCCATCTCCCATTTTATTGGAACCACCGAATTCCTACATCAATGAAAAATTTGTAAACATATTTCATCAAAAAAAATCGTCAAGCAACTTGCATGCTAGAATCACTATGCGACTACAAATATATTATACCACAAGTCTTCATGAAAATTAACACAGAATTTTTGAAATTTAAATAATAAGGTTGTGTACCAATGGGCTTATAGCTTATTGGTACAAGAGTCAACACCAACGTCGAAAAGTCGTGGATTTGATTTCCGATGAAAGCAAATAAAAATGACTTGTTAAAAGAAAGGTTGTGCTAAATTACTTGTTCATATTCTCCAACGGAAGTATTCTCGAAATGAGGAATGCAAAACAAATTCAAGATAAATGGCTTACCCCTCTATGGATTGGTATGTGCAGCAATCCATCATGTCGATTGATTCAAATTGTGTGGACAATTGCACCGTATTATCTTCGGCACTATGTGCATCCATCTCCCATTTCATTGGAACAATCAAATTCCTACATTAATGAAAAATTTGTACATATTCCGTAAAGAAAAAAAAAATCTTCATATAACTTGCATGCTGGAATCACTATGCGACTACAAATATATTATACAATTCTTCATAAAAATTAAAATGAAAATTTTAAAGCTTAAATAATAAGGTTGTGTACCAATGACCTTGTAGGTTATTGGTACGGGAGTCAATACCAACGTCGAAAAGTCGTGGGTTTATTCCCGATAGTGACAAATAAAATGACTTCTCAAAAGAAAGATTTTGCTAAATTACTGGTTTATATTCTTTTATGAAAGTAAACGTGTTGCCAGTTCCAGTTTCTGGAATGAGGAAACCAAAACCAAACCAAACCATGGTTCCCGTCAATTTTTTTCTTGGTTTATAAATTTCGGTTTATATTCCAGTTTCCCATTTTATATTCCTCATTTCTTTTTTTTAAAAAATTGTTTTTAACTCGTTATTTTATCCCGTCAATTTTTTTCCCGGTTTATAAATTTCGTTATATTCAATAATTAACAATAATACCAATAATACATTGTATTTCAAATATTTCTATTTCCATAAAAAAAATTCATTACTCCAAAATAAATATGCAAATATTAATTAAATGTAATAAAAAATAGAATAACTACATTAAACTATAATAAAAAAAGTAGAAGGAATTTGAAAAATGTAATTGCAAAAAAATAACTTTGAAAAATATAAAAAACGTAACTGCCATAATAAAATATATAAATAATTAGTAAGATCAATTTAAAGTAAAATGAAAGTTTAAAAGAGTTAGTGTAAAAGAGATTATTATTGAAAGAGAATAAATGATGTAAAATTGGTATTAATTCAGTGGGATGAGGGTATTTATAGAGTTAAAAAAGAAAAAAATATATAAAAAGGTTTGAACCTCCCTTCGACGATTTCTAGAGAGATTGAACCGGAAACTAAACCACAACCCTCCAGTTTTGGTCGGCCGGCTCCGATTCCAATTCGATTTCGGTTTTGACCGGTCCATTTCTGGTTCAGTTCGCCGGTTCCGATTTGATTTTTACATGTCTAGATGGAAGTATTCTAGAAATGAGGAATGCGGAAGAATATAAAAGAAATGGCTTACCTCTCCATGGATTTGTATTTGCAGCGATCCATCTTGTTGACAGTGTATTCCTTGATCTTCTTGTCAAGTCCCTTTGCCAATTTAGGTATTTGAGATGATTCTAAAACATCCCAAACCTTCAAAACTTGAACTTCAAATGAACTTTCCAACAAAATATCAACAGACCAAACCATGACTAGCTTCCTCTTAACTTCGTACTGCTCTGCGACTTGCCAACATAAACGACCATCATGCTGATCAAAAGATTTCTTCTTCTTTTTAGATTGACGCCAACCACTTGTAAGCTTTCCTAATAGTGAAATCACTTCTTGACGAGTTTCTATGTTCTTCATTCTCGTCATAGATGTCCGAAACTCATCGGTCAACAAAACCTGCATTAATTAAATTGATTGTTAACAAAAATTAAAATCTTGATAAATGCAAATATTCAAATTATTAACAAAATTGATTGTTAGTCATTAAGCTAAATATATTTAAATTATCTGTTGGTTTTTACTTCACAAAAAAAAATTTGCATTTGGTCTTGAATTAAATACTACAATATTTATTCTCTGTTTACTCTCAATTATTTGAGAGATTAAATAGTGTAAAAATAATAATTAAAAGATAAAATATTAACGATATTTAAATAAATAACAAATAAATTATATTTGTCTCAATTCAGGACCCTTGATGTAAAAGACATCATAGTACTATATTTCAGTGTCAATAAAGACCAATATAAATATATGCCATGTAAATAAACAAATATTTCCCGGCATGTTGTAAAGAAAAATTATTTTTGGAATTTGACAAAATGATGGGTTCTAAGATTAGAGTTAAATAAAATTAGTACGTAGTTATTAGTGTCTCTATTATTGAGGAAAACGATGGGTTATAAGATTAGATTTAAATAAAATTAGTATGCAGTTATTAGTGTGACACTAACAACTACATACTAATTTTATTTAAATCTAATCTTATAACCCATCACAAACATGACAAGTAAAGATGATTGAAAAATTATTTGTCGAATTTCAGTGACATAATTTGGACTTGAAATTGCATAAAATAAAGATGATTGAAAAATGAGCAGGGGAAAAAGAGGAGTATGAGAAAATTTATACCTTCCATTTTGCCTTGCTGAAAAATGGAGAATCCATATTTAGTAAAGCATCCAGTTGGTTAAGCTCAATCAAACCAACTGATATTGCTTTGGCTAAGCTATTGTCCTCAGTGGCATCATAGAAACACCGCCTCCCCTTTGCATCTTCCACAATGTTCTTCCAAATAGATCCACTCTTTACTAATGTTTTCACGTTCCCCAATATCCATAGACAATACCTACACATCCAAATCCATCACATATGCACAAATCCTTTTAAATTAACAATTAAAATAATAATGCACCATTAATGAGCTTTTAGCTCGTTAATATTATAATTAATTTCAGCATTAAAGGATTGAGACTTTAATTCCTGATGGAGCAAACAAAATAACTTGTAAAAAAAAATAATGTGCCTAATGAATTTTGAGATTTATCCATAGTTAGAATTCGGATTCGAGGATTCTAATTAAGTGAGAAAGAGTCTCTAGTGATTGTTATGAGTGGTATTATATTATTTATTCGATTTTTAAACTATATAATTATCTAATGGAAAAAGAAAAGGAAAGGAATGTCTGAATTTTAGTAATTAGTTAACTAGCACCTTGCTCGGGTCAATGCCACATTGGCTCTTTGTCTATCGGAAAGAAATCCAACCACTCCATTTTTGTTACATCTAACAGTTGAAATGATGATCACATCCTCCTCACCGCCTTGAAAACCATCAACGGAGCGAACATTCACAATGAAGCCAGCATCAGAACTAGTACAACTGAGTTTTGCAATTTTATCTTGAATTGCACAAACTTGAGCCTCGTATGGCGATATGATGCCTATGCTCACTTTCTTCTTTGTCCTATTAAATTCTGTAGCATCAAGTTGGAAAAGAAATACCATTAAAAAGGCTCAAATTTATAGAAAAATAAATTAACAAAATAAATATTAGAAGAAAATGAAAGTTCAGTGAAATCGGTAAAAGGAGGCAAGGAAAATCAGTAAACGGAAAACAATCTATTGGAAAAATACCATTAAAAATGCGAGTAACAACGTCAGCAACGACAGCAACTTCAACCAAATTTTTGAAACCTCTTGATTTGTCAAGCTTCTCTACTCCATGTGCAATGCTTATGAAGGAGTAGTTACCATACATTTGATGGTTAAGGAAACATCTGTTGTGGCTTTTTTCTTTGACATTTTCAGCATCCGAAATTTGGTTATCATAGAACTCTGCATTCGGGAATTTGCTTATAGATGGATGCATTCTGTATTGTATTTCGAGAAGGTGGGTCTTATATCCCAGATTCACCAGCCTCTCAAACAAGCTTCTTCCAATCTCAGCCTCCTTGGATATCTAAAGGATACAATAGAATGAACATTTAATAAGTAAGAACATTGTAAGCACATTAATTTAGGTTTAATAATCATGACTAGGAAACAAAAGGTTAATATGTAGGGACTTTTATCTACTAGCAAAAGCTAAATCACAATTTGGCACAAACTTTAGCACCGTTTTCATTAGTGACTCGAATTTTTTCAATACAAATTAGGATACGAATTTTATGAAACATTACAGTTATATCTACACCAATCCGGTATACCATCGTGCTAAAAAGAAGTATCAAACTTATTGTTACGTGGATATTAAAGGGCACATCATCATGCCTTTAGTGCCATGTTAGCATTCAATTATTACGTTTAATCGCAAAAGTATCTTGCGCCATAAATGCAACTCTTCACATATTTTTTCTACTGATTTTATATTTAAAAAAAATTAGAGCCACAAGTTCAACAAGCGCTACAATTCGTAACAAAAATTGGTAATATTTAAACGAAGAACCAAGGGCCTATTTTATTATATTTAACACCCAAATATTACAATTAAAATCTCAATGAAGAAAAGCCCAAATATACCTGGCTATTGACCATAGCAGACAATTGTCGTTTATCTCCGACAAGAACGGCTTGTTGAAGCCCTTTGAGTTGCAAGGGAATGGCAGATTCACATTCTTTGAGCTGCGCAGCTTCATCTATAACCACACACTGCAGTTTTGCCATATTCTTGATGTGCAACTGAATAGCACTCGATGCCGTACAGAAAAGCAGGCACGCATTTGACAAGCAAAACGTTCTTATTGCCATTCCATTGCTGAAATTTTGTTCTGGAAATTCCTGAGGAAGTGTCCTTAGTGTGTTAACACACTCTCTTCTAGTATTGTTAAATTTGTTTTCAGATTCCTGAAGAACGTGATTCAATCCCTCATTGATGACATTGACACTAAAAAGCAATGCTTCGAGAGATTTCAGAAGATTAAGAGCTCTGATCATGTTCTTTACCCGTTTCAAAGACAAGAAAGAAGTTGGCAAGTGTGTGTATAAACTTGTAATGCAGAACTTCAGATTCTCGTTAATGGATTTGAATCTTCCCTGAACAAACTCTTCCAACGTCAATGAATCACTTTTTTCTTCAGAATTTTCAGATTTTTTAGAATGATCATCTTCAACTTCAACCTCTGCTTCCTTCTCCTTTGACCTTGCCTTGTTCTTTTCCTTGGTTTTGTTTCTTTTCTTCTCATCCTTAAGTTTTTTATCCTTGCAGGATTTTATCTCCTTCTCTGGCTCATCAGTATTTTCCTCTTTGTCATTCTGCAGAAGCAAATCCAACAAATAAAAAGAATGCAGTTCTTCAGGATTTTCAAGCAGGTTTATCATGGACGTCAGATTGTTGCTCCAATCAGAAAAACAATGCTGAAGTATCTCAACTCGGTAATCAAGAAACACATCAAGAACATCATTTCGTTCGTCAATCTTCGTTTGTTCTTGATTCCCGAACAGAACTATATCTCCAACACCATAAGTTCCGCATCCAACTATCTCAATAAGTGATCTCCGAACCCGGGCTGCAACTTCCAAAACTGCAATGTTGGTTGGAGCACATGTGATTGTTCTGCATTTCATTTGAAACAGGGCACACAGTAAGAAACCGACTATTTTTGTTTTCCCGGTTCCCGGAGGACCCCATATCAGTTTGACAGTATTGTGATGCCAACACTCCGCTGCATTGAGACAGCTTAGAACTGCATCCTCCTGTGACTTGTTTAACTTAAAAGACTGCAAATTCTCCATTATCTTTGAAGACGCAATGCCACTTTTCTCTTTCAAGGTGCAAATACTACAACCTTCATTTTCCTACATGAATTAAACACAAACAATTAAATAAGGAATCCAAACATCCTCATTGTTCAAGCAAAAAATGAATGATATTTCTTACAATAGAATTAACTTTCAGCACTTTCTCAACAAGGCTCATGTTCTTTCCTTCCAGTTTCAAGTTCAATGCGTTCCATATTCGAATGTTGGTCATCATATTTATCAAATAAACAGCGAAAACCTTTTCTTTGATCTTGTTCTTCTGCGCATCCTGTTCAAGAATGCTTGGCAATTGCCTGTTTTTGGTTAAGCGCTCTTTGATCGGTTTCGATGATAGTATTGAAAGAACATTAGAGGATCTACCGGCTTTCTTATAAACAAAAGCAATGACAAAAGATTGTCTCAAATCATCAATGCATGTTGGTCTCACATTTGAAAGAAGGATGAGATCTCCAACCTCAGGCTCATAAGTCCCCACATAATTTTTGGTTTCTCTCCTCCCGATTAGTGAAACTTTGTAGAACAAATCCTTTGGAGGTTTGTAACCTTTACATGGACCATAGACTGATACTTCACACGCTGGTGCTTGAGGCGACGATTGCGCTTTTGACAGTAACTCTGCATGCGTTTCCTCGATAATTGGAGGAATGAACGCTTTCATGTAATGTGTTGTTGACATGAATGTCTCCGGGATTGTCTTCACCTGTTAGTTTCATGTTAGCAGAGAATACCTAATGGAAGTGAACAGAAATTCCAGAACTATAAAGATTCCATACCCATGAAGAGCAACTCAATTGTAAACAAGCAATGAAATTCAAATGTCATGGGTAACAACTATCAAAAACGAAAAACTATAAAGATTTCATAGAAACCGAATTTCAAGTGTGATTCAAGTCAAGATATGCATTCACTATCATGCTGACTTACCAATCAATAATTGAAAAAGAAAAAATATTGATGTATATTACCTCGCCTCTATAAAGATTTTGATTCAACACTTGATCAATAGACCAAGATAACACCAAATCCACCAAGTCTCTACCTGCAACTTTTTCCTTCTTCACATCACTAATTTCCTCCATTTTTTTCCACCTATTCTGATTTGATCATATGCAGACGCTGAAAACCCTAAACTGAATGTACCTGAGAAGATGATCAGTACTCGTATGCGCAACACAACAGATAAGAATCATATAAGAAAATGTGGCAATGACAGGACTTTTTATTTAGTTGCAAGTTGTATTATTGTTTCCTTAACGCCGATGAAAGGAAACAAACAGAGAAAGTAGAGGAAAGTTGGGGATTGTTGGGACCATGCTACATTGCTACTGATTCGTAGGACAATAAAGCAACTAGACTGCTAAGTGAAAATAAAGCATAAATAAAGTTATTAAATAATTAATTATGATTAGGTAATATAAAAAGATTTTATTACTCTCAAAAAATTTGTCTAAAAATGGCTTCAAAATTCTCTCTTTAGTATTATACTTCTCAGTCTCACACATGTCATGATCGCAACTAACATTTCATACATATAAGCATACAACACATATAGTACGCATATTTACGCATTCATTTGGCGTTGCATATATTAATAATACATATTTTATAGGGTTTATTAGTAATAGTATTAGGGGTTAAAAGTGAAATTATTACGAGAGGGGATTAAATAGGTAATTTGTTAGAGACATTAGGATGGTGGTATGGATTATCCTAAGTGGATGATTATAATAATCTAAAGAGTTAGTGAGTGCTAGATGACAGATCCATGCATAGAACAAGTGTTGAGAATGTTGCAATAAGGTTTCAAAGTGGTTGAACCTAGTGTTGCCACCTGGCCCATTATCATCTGAAGCTTAGAAGAGTATGGTTAAGCTTCCAGGCCTTATTAGTTACGTTTTCCGGTGTCTGAATTGAGAGAAAACAAAAGAGGAAATGTAGAGAAAGGAAGGGAAAAGCATTTCAGCTAGGTATTTTGATTTTTGGGTTCTTACACCATCTGCATCTTAGGAGTGTGGTAAGTGTTTCTCTTCATTTATACATGTTTAATATGCATTAGAACATGCATTTAGAGGACTGATGCTGATTGAAATACGAATTGAGCATAAACTCATATGAATTGCTATGTGGTTCTGTTTGTGGCCAGATTTCAGTTTATATCGCAAATTTGTTTTGAAGCACTTAGAGATGGATGTAGCCAAAGTGTAAAACATGAAAGTTGTTTACTTATATTCTTAGAATGTGTCTATAAAATTTCAGGGGCTACATATGTGTATAACGGTCAGTAGCTAAATTAGCGTAAATACAGCCGAATGTTTGCGTAGAGTCCATTTGAAGGATGTAGGGCCTAATTTTTGGTATAAACAGTCTCTTATATGTGTAGTGTATGTGGTAAACATTTGAGAATGATATGAGTTAATTTGGTTGTCGACGGAAGAATATAACAAAAAATCTGCAGAATGTGTAGATATGTTAGATTTGTACCACACCAGTTGCTGCTGAGTATTGTACGCCTATTAGGGGTTTTTAAGCTGATAATAATGTATTCAATCATTTGATATATGTATAAGTGTATATACGAAGTTTCCAAATGAGAACATGCATCATTACGCGTTGCATCCATATAGCTGCACATCTGCGCATTCAGTATTGAAAGGAAATCATGTGCTTATGTGTATTAGGTGAACAACATTTCGGAGATATTCCGGAGGCAAGCTAGGACTGTAGAACGTGTATTTGTACTGTGAGTAAACCCTTATGTATTATTTGTGCTATATCGTATATTGTTTGTTATATTATGGATGTTACTAGCTGATATGAGATTTGCGATATTATTGCTATGTGTTATCGTCATGAACTGAATATGTGATGATGAAATATTATATGATATGTTGCAGTATTGATGTTTATAAGTTGAACTTTTGTATGAGCTATAGGAAAATTATATTGCGCTATATTGTTTACAAGTACTGCATTTCAATTCATATGATGTAAAGGAAATGGTATGGTCAATGTGTTCAGGTATATGCAATTCTATTGGAAATATTGGTTATATTAGAAAGTAGATGGAACTAAGTGCTATACGTAACTAAAACTCGTATGAGCCACCTCTAGAATCCATTCTACGATATTGGGGTGGCCAACAATTTATTTGATCAGACCTACGGGTCAATTCTATTGGTATTGGAAAGATCCATGAGATCTATTATATTGGAAACTCGGGGATATACCTGACATATCAGAGCATTATCGAATTAATCAAAAAAGCATTCCACTCTTACTGTTATCTTGATCATACATGATTTACATTTGCTATATCAGGTTGTTTGTATATATAATATTTGATTATATACTGTTTGATATTTGTTGGGTTCCTCATTGAGTTGCGACTCATATAAAGAGCAATGTTTTTCTCAGGTTTCAGAGTTTATACTTTAAGCTAGTTTGCAGAGTTCAAGATACACTTACGCAACAGAGGTCAGGATGCTGCAATCACTCTCTCTCGCCATCACACATGTGCATATAGGATGTTGAGCATCATATCTCAATGGCTCATAATATTTTGTGTCAAGTTGATAGAATTATCTTTTTTGTATGTGTCGTGTAACTCTAATATTATTAATGTAATGATATCGGCAGATTGAACTTGTTGCTATTTCTTTGGTATTATTATGCTTATATTGATATGTGTTATAGAGTTATGTGAATATATGTTATAAGGGTATGGGTGTTAC
>CAODLS010979530.1:0-10728 GCA_948243855.1 Flueggea neowawraea | reverse complement strand
GAGCAATTCAACCCTAAAGGTACTCCCATACATAACTTCTGGAGTGCTTACACTTGCTAAAACAGAATAAACATTCCCATCGGCTTTTAGATATGTTTGTTCTTCTGTGGCTTTCACAGCCTTGATTAATTTAGTTGGTGCCTTAATGTAAGTAACTACTCTTTTTAGACTTTCACCACCATTCTCAAACTTCCATGGTCCAAATTGCTGTTCTGTATTTCCCTGGGCATCAGCCAGTGATCTGGGAAAACTTGAATCAGGTGAAAACAGTAGAGAGTTGAGATCTTGGGGCGTAACTACATATGATTGATCCAGAAGAACTCCTCCAGGTAGATTGCTAGGAGATTCACTTCCAGCATGTGTAGTTTCCATTGCTTTCATCATTTCCTCAAAGTTTTCAGAGCCTGTTAGATCCTCAGATTCCCCATCGCAACCCTCTGTAGCAGCATTGTCCGTTGACTCCAGATTGTCCATGCCTGAACTGGAAGTGGTTGAGATTGTATCTGAATTCTTATTGAACATTTGAGCAATCCTCCCAGCAAAAGTTTTCTGTGTACCACACTTCTCATCTTTACTAGATAAGACATCTTCTGATCTTGCTGGAGATGGAAAGGTGGGCAGCCCACTAAACGACTGACCAGGAGATGAGGTCACTGAGTCCAAATTTTTCTTTGACATCAAAGCAAAATCACAAGCACTACTCAAGTCAACAAACGCACTGTTTTGAGAAAACCATATACCTAAAAGAATTTCACCTGTTGAAGAAAACAGAAGAAACCAAGAAAGGAAACATTCAATTTTAAGCAGTAAAAGACATTACACTTTACTATTATTTCAGCTGTTTCAGGACACGAATGGAGGCATTAATTAATGCAAATGTGAAACCTTAAACTCCATTAGTCCATCCACAGAAGCAAATCACATAAATTTGGTACAAAACAGAATCTGAAACAAAAGAAGCAAAGTAAAAAAGCTAACCACATGAAACAGAACTCAGATCACATTCCAAATACAGCAAATTATTAATCATTAAAGAGCACAAACATAAAGTGATATGCAAAATAAATATCATACTAAACAAAAAGTTCAAAAAGAAAAAAACAATTCCACAGTCTTTGATCTTGGACCTTTTGTTTCTGGGTTTGAGAGAGTACCAAGTTGTGCCAAGAGACTTATTCTCAGCATCAAAAACTCTGGAGACAGGCACTTTAAGATGGCCAACGAAGTCATCATTAAAGTACTTGTCTTCATCCAACACATTAACAACAAGCTCCTCTTTCAAGTCCTCAACTCTGAAACTATACTCCTCTCCCCAACTTGGGTTCAAGTTCTTCTTCACTACCTTAGTCTTTAACCTCTGCTTCCCCAACTGCAGCCTCACGTACGGATCATTCAAACCATTTGCATCCGTCGGTGGCAAATTTTTTGCCTCAATTACTCTCACCAGAAGCCTCATTTCTTCACCAATCGCAAAAACTAAGACCAACCCCCCAAAATTTTCACCAGAAAAAATACGAAAACCAAATCCTCTAAAAATTTATTGACAATAAGCATGAACAAGTCAACAGCTGTGGATGATTATGATCAACATCCAAAAAACTAAAACCAACCCACTAATGTTTCCAATCCAAAGAACACTAAAAACAAGTTATTGCTTTCAGAATTTGTCGAAAACAATGAACAAAGTTAACAACTTTAGGTGTTATGATCAAACAACAAGAACAAAACCAACCCAGAAACTAAAAATGAGAATAATGTGGAAAAATGTCTACAAAAGATAAAAATGAATGAATGTTGCAATGGCACAAAATTCACGAAAGGGCTCTACTATTCTGGTCGTACAATTAGAAGATAAAAATGGCAACACGATTACTATTTTGAAGAACAAAGCTGAAAGACAGGGTTGGGACTTGAAAATACGATATAGTATATAGAGAATCAAGTACAAAAAAGAATAAATTAATGTGTTTGTGAATTCAAGATAACAAGAGAACTTTACAAAAACACAAGACAATAAAATACAGAACTGAAGAATAATTCAACAATTGAATTCAGCAGAATCAAAGCAATGGAAGAAGAACAAAAAGGGTATTGAGATCAAAGACTTAAAAACCCTAGAGAATCATTTGAATTTTAAGATTGATTTTTTCTCTCTCTCGTGTGGAATTTTTTTTAGAGATATTAATGAAAGAAAATAAAAAAGGAGGATGAAGAAGGAAAGGAGGAAGACATTTGTTTCTGCCTCCACACCGGTGTAGAATTGTTTTTTAATTATTATTATTATTATTTATTTGTTTTGGTGTGCGTGTGTCAAATAAAAATAGCGTGTAGCAATTAAAACTAAAAAAAGTCAAGGTTTGACTTTATGACTATCCTGTTGTTACTTACATTTGATGAGCATTTAATTAATGATAATTAATTTTATTATAATTTTTTTTAAATCAAATTTTATTATAATTAAATATTGTATAAATGATTATCTCTTACGTCTAAGCAAATGCGACACCGTCAGCTTTGAACTTTCCTGTGTGACGATGGTTTTGAAAGTTATTGATGTCCAATTTGTGAGGTTGACTAGGTTTTGTTGGTCTATTATGTAATTTATTATGTTATAGACCCAAATTTTGGCACTTTGATAATCTCATGCTATGCATTGGAAAGGCTATTTATTTTCTTATTTCAGTTGGCCCAGTACTTGACATCTAATTTCAGTGCTCTTTCCGCCCAGAAGCAATAAAATTAAAGGAGATAAATACCGAATTCATTGATTTGAATACGAATATTGAAAATAATTTTTTACAAATTTGTTGATTCAATAAATACCAAAAAAAAATCACCTTATTTAATTGATATGGTATGGACGCACAGCTTATCACTTGATACATTTAAGAAAAAAAAAAATCTCACACTAAAAATACTAAGAGCAATAGTACTGCGCGGTTGATGTCACAGCCAATTATGCTCTCCCCATAATTATTTTGTTACGCTTCATTTACATGAAGCCCATCAAACAAGGGTCCACTGATCCCACCCATCTTTTTACATTTTTTATTTTTGTTTGTTTTTAAAAAAAATTCTATTTTATTTTTCTTTTTTTCTTTTCTTTTTTTATTTCTAATTAATTTTTAAAATACTACAAATAGATATTTTTTATCTTTTAATAATTTGATTTTTTAATACTCTTAAAATGTCAATTTAACTCAAATAATAATTCACACAAAATATTTATGTAAAAATTTTGGTTATATTTCTGTTTAATATTTATTGTCAAATGAAATAATTTTTATCATAGATTTATTTTAAATCTTATTTTTAAATCAAATATTAAATCACAAAAATATTTATATAAAATAAATATATTTTGTTTTCATTTATATATTATTAATAAATTAAATAATGAGTGAATTGATTATGAGTTTTATAATAAAGTATAATTAAATGTTTTTTAAGAGAGTATAATTAAATTTTAAGAATTAAAAAAATAATATAATGAGTAAAAATTTAATAAAATATAATTTCTTGAAATAGAATAAAGAATAGAGATGTTCTAAATTGGACAAGTTGAGTTGATAATCTGTAGGATGTCAGGAGTCATGCTCATCATTACTGCAAGACTCTTCCCGGCGGCCAAAGATTGCATTCTCCCGAGTACTATAGACTAAGCATACAGAAATATAATTGACCAAAAAAGAAAGCATACGGACAGATAACTTTGATTTGGAATGGAACCAAAGAGAGAAAAGATTCAAACAAAACTAAAACATTTTTTTATTTTATTCCTACTTTAATGCTCAATCATTTTCCTCATCCATCAACTTCATAGCTTCTTTATACAAGGAGGGAGCCCACTCATCCAACTTTAGTAAGATTGTACACTAGACATTACAACTAAAACTCTACAACCATCCAAATTGTTACTCTAAACAAACATATTTTGTTTTGTAAATTTTTGGTTTGAGGATGAAATGGAAGCCATAAAATGTACTTTGGTGTTTATTTAACATATTACATATTTAATACTTTCAAAAGATTATTTTTGTTTTACTTTTTCATTATATACATTTTCTAGTCTCCTTAATCTGTCACCTGCTACAAACTATCCTCTTTCTAAATAAGATTGTTGATTGCTTAGCCAACAGTTGAAACAAAAAGTTAGGACTTTTTTTTTGATAAGTCTGGACAATGACTATCCAAAATTTGATTCAACAAGAAGTGACTTCTATACTGTTTAGGGTAGAGTTCATAAACTCTAAGGGTGCACTACCCCATTCTAAAGGACTTTCCGGCGACAATAAGGGGCACCCGTTGATGTTGTTCCTTTTGGGTTCCACTGCTGAGTCTGAATACATTTGTTAGAAATAAATTGCACAAGTACACAGTCCAAAAATTATATAACTAGATTTTGTAGTGAAAAAAAATAGGGATGATAGCATATCTTTTTAGACGTAGATTTTTTCTTTTCTTTTTTTGCTAAATGCAATATAACTCAAATAAACGCCAAGGAGATGTGCTAAAAACAACATTCAGTCACATAAATCCTCAGATAAATGAAAGATTAAAAAGAAAAGTTTAAATTTACAAGATTCTGCACGGCGTATAAATAGAAAAAAACTTTAATATTAATTTGATATTTTGTGTTTGGTTAATAATCACACTTCTCAAGAAGTTGCATTATAAATATATATAATGTCCTTATATCAAACTCCATAAAAATAATAATAAAAGTATTAAATTAAATAATACCATTATTATTATTATTAAATTTAAATTAATAATATGAGAAAAATTAAAGAAGAAATGTTTATTTTTATTACATATGAAAAATAAAACTATAATTAATGGTTCATACAATTTTAAAATAAAGACTAATTTTAAAAAACAATTGACAAAAATTAATTAATTAATTTAAGTAAAATATTTTATATATGATATATTTTGAAGATATTAAAATATAAAATATTTTTTGTAACTTCTACAAAAAAATGATCTATATCAAATAATAAAAAATTATTTATGCAATGATTTATAAAATTTAGAAACAAATAGAAATATGTAAGCAAATAATATTTTGAGGTTATAGTCTCGGGAAGTTCGACTTTCCGAGGGGAGGGGTCAGGAAGTTACTTCTCAAGGTCAAGGAAAAGTCAAGTAGTTAACTTCCTGGAAAATTCAACTTCCTTTGTTCAATCGAGCAAAGAAAGTTTTTACTTCCCCCACTTTCTTACCTCCAACCAAGCAAGCCCTTAGTGCTTCTTGAGATATTTAGAGTTCTCATTCCAAGTTTAATTGATCAGTTAAAGTTGAAAGAATATTGAATTGATATAAGTTAAGTATGAGGTTTTTAATCATAAAAAAAGTAGAATAAAACTGCGAAGTAAACTGAGGTCCTCTGTCTGACACTATAGAGACTGGCACATCATGCAAGCATATAATCTTGTCAGCATATATCTTCGCTAGGCATACTGATCCATATGTCGTCTTGACAGAAAGGAAATGTGTTGACTTGGTTAATCGTTCAACGATAACCCAAATGGAGTCATACCCAGAAGACGTCTTCGGTATTCCAACTACAAAATTCATAGTGATGAAGTCTTATTTCCACTCTGGATGGGGCATCTGCTACAATAGTCCAAAAGGACGTTGGTGCTTAGACTTAACTTACTGACAAGTCAAACACCGACTAACAAACTCATTGATGTCCTTCTTCATCCCTGGCCACCAATAAGACTCTCTAAGATCCTGATACATCTTAATGTATTTTGGGTGTACATAATATGTAGAATCGTGACCCTCGGTCTTAAACTCCTCATGTAAACCACCCGAAGATGGTATGCACAACCTCAGTCCAAACCAAAGTACTCCAGAGTCATCAACACTGAATCTAGGCATATCAAAAGATTTAACCTTCTCAATTAGACCTTGAAACTCAGTATCCTCCTTCTAAACCTCTCGAATCTGATCTAACAATATAGACCTCGCCTCAATATGACCAAACAACACCCCCGAGTCATCAAACTGTAGCCTAACTCCAGGCTCCATTAGACGCAGCCATTCATACATTGTAGGTCATCTCTCAATAGAGATATGAGCTAAGTTACCTACCGATTTCCTACTCAGAGCATCGACAACCACGTTAGCCTTACCAAGATGGTATGATATGGTGCAATCATAATCATTCAACAACTCTAACCAGTGCCTCTGCCTCAGATTCAGGTCTCGCTGCCTGAAGATGTACTAAACTTTTATGATCTGTGAAGATCTCAAAAGTCTCTTCGTACAGATAATGCATCCAGATCTTGAGTGCGAACATTACTACTGCTAACTCTAAATTGTGCGTCGAATAAATCTGTTTGTGTCTCTTGAGTTGCCTCGATGCATAGGCAATTACTTTACCATGTTGTATCAATACAAAACCTGGGTCAAATCTCGATGCATCGCAATACACCGTAAAACCTCTAGAACTCGACGGTAGAACCAACACCGGCGCACTTGTAAGACATTTCTTCAATTTTTGAAAGTTGTCTTCACATCTATTAGACCAAATAAACTTAACTCCCTTTTGAGTTAACTGAATCATAGGAGCAGCAATCCTAGAGAAATCTTAGATAAACCTCCTATAATACTCGGCCAAATCAGGAAAACTCCGAATCTCCATAGAGGTCTTAGGCCTCTCCCAATGGAGTACAACCTCTACCTTCTTTGGGTCTACCATAATACCTTCTCTCGACACTAAGTGTCCGAGAAATGACACTTGTTCGAGTCAAACTCGCACTTTGAGAACTTAGCATAAAGCTAATGTTCTCACAAAGTCTGTAATACTGACCTCAAGTGGTCATCATGCTCCTCCCTACTTCTCGAGTAGATCAGAATGTTGTCGATGAAAACAATGACGAATCAAACCAAATACAGTCTAAACACTCTATTCATTAACTCCATAAATAATGTTGGTGCATTGGTCAAAGATTGCATTCCCCCGAGTACTATAAATTAAGCATACAGACATATAACTTTGATTCAGAATGGAACCAAAGAGAAAAGATTCAAACAAAACTAAAACATTTTTTTATTTTATTCCTACTTTAATTCTCAGTCATTTCCCTCATCCATCAACTTCATAGCTTCTTTATACAAGGAGGGAGCCAACTCATCCAACTTTAGTAAGATTGTACACTAGACACTACAACTAAAAGTGTACAACCATTCAGATTGTTAATCTAAACAAACATATTTTGTTTTGTAAATTTTTTGTTTGAGGATGAAATGGAATTCATAAAATGTACTTTGTTAATGAGTTACTTCAAAGTACTTGTTTGACAAGTCCACAGTAGGAAACGTAATAGAAAAGGCAAATAGTTATGTATCATGCACAATAAAGAAGATTGGTCGTTATTAAGTGATTAGTTCGTTTAGTGATTGAGGATGAATGTTGGTTCCATTCCTAACGAAATTACCACTTTGATATTTATTTAACATGTTACATATTTAATACTTTCAAAAGATTATTTTTGTTTTACTTTTTCATTATATACATTTTCTAGTCTCCTTAATCTGCCACCGGCTACAAACTACCCTCTTTTTAAATAACATTGTTGATTGCTTAGCCAACAGTTGAAACAAAAAGTTGGGACTTTTTCTTTTGATAAGTCTGGACAATGACATATCCAAGATTTGATTCAACAAGAAGTGACTTCTACGTTTGTTAAAATAAAAAGAATAAAACTGGAAAGAGAAGAGGGTGTCGGAAAGCAGAGCTGGTACTTCCTGTTAGCCACATCGTACGTCGAAGAGAGAGTGGGGCCAGAGAGAACGACGACGGGACAGAGAGCAAGGCGAGAGAGAGCGTCGGTCGGAGAAAGAGTTTAGGCCAGACAGAAAGCGGGGCGATAATGAGTGTCGATGGAGAGATCCGACCCACATAGAACAAGAGCGGCAATTAGGAGAGAGTGGGAGGTAGGAAGGGGAAAGAGAGAGAGATAGAGAAGGAGCAGCGTGAAAGAGAAAAAGAGAGTGTGCGTGCGTTAGATTTAGGGTTTGAGAAACTGAAATGATTTCCATAAATTTCTGGCGGGCCCAAACAAGCACTATTTTTGCGACCAATTTCGTCGCAAACATTCACCATTGCGACGAATTGGTAGCAAAAAAATCCTATTGCAACGAAAATTTCCAAGCCACACGCCTAAAAATTCAATAAAATTTGAAAGGACCGCTTAAAAAATTTGCATTGTGACGAATTGGCCGCAAAATTCACTGTTACAACGAATTGGTCGAAAAAATTCCTATTTGCAACCAATTCGTCGCAATTAGAAAAATCCCAAACGAAACATTCAATAAAATTTGGAAGGGCTGCTAAAAAATTTAGTATTGCTACGGATAGGTCGCAAATTAGTGACCAACTGGATTTTGGTCGCAAAAAATTCCTAATTGCTACTAATTCTACGCAATTAGAAAATTCCCAAGCCAAATTAAATTAGTGAATTTAAGATATAAGCTAATAATTTTCAATTATTACACAAAGTTTGCGAATTGGTCTCAAAATTTGAAACGAATTCGTCACAATTTTTGTTTTTGCAAAAAATTGGTTGCTACATTTAATTAAATTTTCCTTTAAAAAACACAATCATATATATTTGTCTCAAGTTGAAAACAATTGAGCATGTTTTAAAAAATTGGGTGAAGATTTAAGAAATATAGAATTACAAACAATTAATTTGTTAAATAAAATCTTTGAATAATATATTCCATTAGACAAACAACTTAATCAATACACGATTATATCGTCAAATTGAAAGCAATTGAGTAATTTTCAAAAATTGGTTGAAATTTTAAGAAAAATAATATTACAAACAATTGATTTGTTATATTGATGAAAACTGAGAGATTGAATATTTGTAATCAAACAATTAATTTAAAAATATTTGCGATGAAATGGTCACAAAATTTTACATCCAATTCGTCGCAAAAATATTTTTGCGACGAATTGGTTGCTAAATTTAATCGACCAATTCAAAGTAATATATGATATATGTGACTTAATAGATTAGTATTCAAAGTAATATAAATTGTATATTCCGATTAGAAAAAGTAATATATCTTGCATATTCAATTATGTATTGAATTGTAATATTTTTCTGTTATTTATTAAATTAATATTCAAATAATATTAATTTTACAACTATGCATATCATCCTTTGTTTTTTCGGTTTGGTTGTGTTGAATGATACACACATAATAATAGTAAAATATAAGCTTATTAGCCAGATTTACAAATGGTTTTTTTTCAATTTGGATATAATAACGTAGTATATATTGTATATAACTATAATTATTATTTGATGAATATTATCTCATGTTGATCTTTTTGTTTTGAACAATGGAGATATTTAATGAAATCAATAAATCATTAAAATTTAGACCTCAGGTCATGTTGGATGTAATCTAAAAAATTTGCAACAAAAAGTCGAATTTGTCACAATTTTGTGACGAAAAATCATTTGGTCACTATTTTGGGACAAAAAGTCATTTTGTCGCAAAATCTTGCGACACTCGCACAAAGTTGCGAGGGACATTTTGTCGCAACTGTTTGCGAATTTGTTTTTGCACAAAATGTTTGCAACGAAATTGTTGCAAATAGTCAACCCAGCTTTCTGCAACCAATTCGTCACAAAATTGCGACAAAAATATTTCGTCACAAAAAAGTTTGTCGCAATTTTGGCATTTTCTTGTAGTGTAAAGAAGATTGGTCGTTATTAACTGGTTAGTTCGTTTAGTGATTGAGGATCAATGGTGGTTCCATTCCTAACGAAATTACCACTTTGATATTTATTTAACATATTACATATTTAATATTTTCAAAAGATTATTTTTGTTCAACGTTTTCATTATATACATTTTCTATTTAACCCAAAAAGTCTCTTTAATCTGCTACCGGCTACAAACTGCCTTTTTTTCTGAATAAGATTGTCGATTGCTTAGCCAACGGTTGAAACAAAAAATTGGGACTATTTTTGTTTTGATAAGTCTAGACAATGGCATATCCAAGATTTAGGGTAGAGTTCATAAACCCTTAAGGGCGACACTACCCTATTCTAAAGGACTTTCCCGCGACAATAGGGGGGCAACCGATGATGTTGTCTCTTTGGGTTCCACCACTGAGTCTGAATACATTTGCTAGAATATAAATTGTACAAGTACGCACTAAAAAAATTATATAATTAGATTTGGTAGTGAAAAAATTAGAGATGATAGAAGATCTTTTTAGATGTAGATTTTTTTTCTTTTTTTTTGCTAAATGCAATACAAATCAAATAAACGCCGAGGAGATGTGCTAAAAACAACATTCAGTCACATAAATCCTCAGATATATGAAAGATTAAAAAAGAAAAGTTGAAATTTACAAGGTCCTGCACGACTTATAAATAGAAAAAAAACACTTTAATATTTAATTCTTCTTCAAATATTTAGGATTTTTATTCCAAGTTTAGTTGATTAGTTATAGTTGAAATAATATTGAATTGATATAAGTTAAGGACGAGATTTTTAATCATAAAAAAATAGAATAGAAAAATTTAGGTTTACTAAATAGAATAGGTATATATAGTTATTGTATTTTAGAGTTCATAAATATTAAATAGTTTTAATGTATTTTAACGTTTAAATATTAAATATATTTTTTAATTAATTCGGATGTTACTTATGTTCATTTAGTTTTTTTCATTTTTATTAAATAAT
>CAODLS010979513.1:0-14616 GCA_948243855.1 Flueggea neowawraea | reverse complement strand
CAAGTGTAGAACGATGGAGCCAAGCAATGCGACGGCGTTTTACATACCGTTTTATGCAGGGCTTGCGGTGGGGAAGTTCTTGTGGTTTAATTACACGGCTCAAGATCGGGATAATCACTGCCAGATGATGCTAAGGTGGGTACAGGATCAGCCGTACTACAAGAAATCCAACGGCTGGGATCACTTCATCACGATGGGGAGGATTACGTGGGACTTTCGACGGTCCAAAGGGGAGGATTGGGGTTCGAGCTGTATTTACATGCCGGGAATGCGGAACATTACGCGCCTCTTGATTGAGCGAAAACCTTGGGACTATTTTGATGTTGCTGTTCCTTACCCCACCGGATTCCACCCCAGATCGGACTCCGACATTATCCAGTGGCAGGACTTCGTCCGCTCCCGTAACCGCTCTATTCTTTTCTGCTTTGCTGGAGCCACACGTGGCGCTATCAAGAACGATTTTCGAGGCCTTCTGTTGAGTCACTGCTGGAACGAGTCGGACTCGTGCCGAGTCGTGGATTGCGCTGGGAGTCGCTGTTCTAACGGAACCTCCGCGATTCTCGAGACGTTTCTGGACTCGGACTCCTGTTTGCAACCGAGGGGAGATAGTTTCACCCGCCGGTCTATTTTCGATTGCATGGTGGCTGGTTCAATTCCGGTTCTGTTCTGGAAGCGAAGTGCTTATCATCAGTACGAGTGGTTCTTGCCGGGCGAACCGGGGAGTTTCTCGGTTTTCATAGACCGGAATGCGGTTAAAAACGGAACATCGATAAGGAAAGTTCTTGAAAGTTACAGTAAGGAGGAGGTTAGGAAAATGAGGGAGAAAGTGATCGAGTACATACCCAAGTTCGTGTATGCGAGACCTCATGAGGGTCTAGAGAGTATTAAAGATGCATTTGACGTTGCCATAGAAGGGTTTTTGAGGAGATTCAAAGAGCAAGAGGAGTGGGGTTTCAAGTGGTAACTTGGCACTGTACATTTTCTTTTTTCCAAGTAATTATGGAGAAGCTGATATTAATTAGTTAAGAGAGTAATTTTTTTGATTTACACATAAATTACTGTATTTTTTCACACATTGTTGTATACTACTGTCACTGTTACACATGTACTATTCTTTTTGGTGAGGATGAAGTTTAGAGTGGTGCGGAATAATGGTGATCGAAGCATTAAGTAGCTTGGCCGGACCAGTGGTTGAGTGGTCCATGCATGGGTCTTTCTGGTTGATGACTGCAATGCGGCTTCATGTAGCTGGGCATGTGGGCAAAATGGCTTCTTGTTTTTGGCCATTTCATGATAAGGACATCCTGTCCTGAATTCAATTCAGATATAAATGAGAGACGATAGACGATATTTGATTGAATTACAAAAATAAGTATGCCAATATGAAGTTTCTTCTTTAATTTTTCACTCTTGGTATGTTTCATGGAGGTTGTTGGTGTCACATTTTTGTGATTCTACAGTAGGAAAAATGTAAGTTTTTGCTGATTATGATGCGGATGATTGCAGCAGAACAGAGTTTTTAACGAGAGACTGACGGTATATATACGTGACCGTAGCTGTCCCATATCACTTTTCTTGCTTCATCCATGTTTTATATTGCATCAGCTTGAGGTTGGTGGTTGTGGTGGCGAATATAGGAGATTTGAGAACACCAACACTGAATATATTAAAGCCCCAATGTTAATTAAAGATTAAAGGGAGGCTTAGTCTATAATGGGACGTTCCACGGCAAAAAAGAGCACTGTCTCAGTGCCTTTCATCCGAGAAACACACGTCTTCCCTATTGGCCTCAGATATCTCTGCGATAATAGGCTAACGTTAGTTCTTGTTGTGGTGAGTCTCCCTCGGTCACTACTGAACAAAGCAACATTTCACGGCGAGAAGTATTTGCTTGCATAGTCACGTCTAACAGAAATATGTCACTACTGGTAGTTGCGACTCCTCTTTTTTATGACAAAAAAAAGTAATGGGACGTTCACGCCTTGATATATGTTTAAAAGTAGCCGTGGTGGTGCCGTGGTGGGCCTCATAGAGGAATCTCACTTATTTTCTCTACCTTTTCTCTTGTGGACAGAAGCCACTTCAATATATAGAGAACTGGTCCTACTTTTTTTTTGATCGGGAATGAGCAACTTCATTAATTCATCAAAGTTACAGAATACAATATAGAGGACAACAAGGAATCAAATGGCCCTCCCCAAACTGAGTAGTTAGGAAGAAAGGTAGCTGTCCTGGCAAGCTTGTGAGCAAAAACATTTGAATCTCTATTGATAAACCTGAGACTAACAAAATTAAAAGTGGACATCAAAGCCTTACAATCTGAAATAACAATGCCAAAATATGAATCAACAGGTTTGAGAGTTGATTGCTTCAACTGATAGGAGGGAATCTGAGGCTATAGTGAAGTTATCCAACCCCAAATTCTTGAGCCATCTTAGAGTGTCCCTGAATCAAATGACTTCTGAAACCTGTGGATTCACAAAATAAGGATAACAACGAGTAAGGACAACAACAATGTTACCATCTGAACTACAAAAGATTCCACCCATGCTGGTTGTTTTAGATTCATGGAAGCTAGCAGCATCAATATTCACAATGAGAGAATTGGCATCTGAAGGCCTCCAATTATTCACATTAGCCGAATTACAGCAAGCATTACGAGAGTTTACAATGGCAGAAGAACATTGGCCTTCGTCCCATTCGGTTTTTTAGCATGCAAATTCTAACAACACCCTCTGGCGTTCTAAGATTATTATTCCAAACAACCCCATTTCGATGCTTCCAAATTAACCAACAAATCCAACAAAACAATTCTAACTCCTTAGTAGAAAAATCATTGCTAATAGATCTAAACTAGTCAGAGAAGGAAGTTCCAGAGTAGGTACTAATAGGCAACCTAGAGAGCAACCAAACTAACCTTACAAAGGGGCAGTCACGCAAAGAATGCAACGCCGATTCAATATCCCATCCACAGACATCACAGGTTGTACTAATGTCAACATATTTACTTGCTAAATTCACCTTAGAGGGAAGAACTTTGCGAACAGACCTCCAAATAAGATTTTTAACTTTGCTAGGTAGACTAAGATTCCACAAACGGTTCCACATCTGCACCGACTCGTCATCACCCCTGGGAATGGAGGTTAATGTTCTATAGGCTGATTTAACAGAGTAACGGCCTTTAGGATCAGGAGACCAGAATGGTCGATCTGCCAGCCTATTGAGACTAAGAGGAATCCTTAAAATTTTCTGACAGTCCCTGTCATTGAAGGTTTACTGCAACTTATCAACATTCCAACAGCCTTCAGAGATTAAATCTGCCACCAATGCATTTCCAGTGTGGTCATTCACGTTAGAGGAGATGAAGGGATTCTCTGTATCCTCAAGCCAGGGATCTCTTCCAACTACAATAGAGGTACCATCGCTAACCCTCCACCTGAAGCCTTTCCTAATTAGCTCCTGAGTTTCAAAAATACCCGTCCAAGTGTAGCTGGGTTTAGAGCCTAGTTTGGCATGGAGGAAGTCAATATTGGGAAAGTACTTGGCCTTCAATAATCGAGTAACCAACGATGATGGTTCAGAGATTAATCTCCAAGCCAATTTTCCAATGAAAGCCAAGTTCAGCTCATGAAATCTTCTGAAGTCGTAGCCTCCAAAGCATTTAGGGACGCATAACATGTGCCAACCGAGCCACCTAATACCTTTCCTTCCAGGTGCGTTCCACCAGAATCCATTAAGGATTCTCTCAATTTCTTCACAGAGGCCTCTAGGCAGAAAAAAGACCCTTATGGCATAAGATGGAACAGCCAACCCAACACTTCTAATGAGAACCTCCCTCCCCGCTGTAAACAAATATTTACTGCTCCAGGAATTAACCAGATTCCACACTATTTCCTTAACATACGAAAAGACTTCTCGCTTATTTTGCCCCACCTCTGCCGGTAATCCAAGGTATCTACCAAAGCTGTCCTCAACCATGACTCCCAACACTCCCGAGAGCTCATACTTCAAAGCATTACAACAGTTCTTGCTGAATCTAATGACGGTCACCTGACGCCTTTTCATACACTTTGAGGATGTGTTTTATGACATCAGCTTCTTCTTTGTTAGCCTGAAAGAAAAGGCAGCAGTCGTCAGCAAAAAAGAGGTGCGAGATTGGAGGGGCAGACCTGGCAATACGACATCCATGCAGAAGACCTTCCCGTTCATGTTTTCGAATTAATGCCGAGAGCCCTTCAGAACACAAGATGAACAAATAAGGCGATAACGGATCACCTTGTCGAAGACCCCTACTTGGGATAATGTGTCCAAGTATGCCTGCTTCAGTATTAATCCAAAATTTTACAGATGAGACACAACTCATCAGAAGATCAGTCCACTTCTTAGGGAAACCCATCTTACTTAGCATCAATAGTAGGAAGCCCCACTCAACTCTGTCAAAAACCTTATGTCAAGTTTGAGAGATAAGAAGCCGTTCTTACCTCTGGTTTTGGTTTTAAGATAGTGTTGGACTTCGAAGGCTATAAGGATGTTGTCCACAATCAATCTCCCAGGCAAGAAAGCACTTTGCAATTCAGATACAAGAGAGATCACAGCCTGTTTGAGCCTACTAGCCAGCATTTTTGCTATTATTTTGTAAATAACTTGGCATAGAGAAATGGGTCTAAGGTCACCCATCCTGTCTACGGACCCCACCTTAGGCACAAGAGTGACAGTAGTGTCCCCTAGCTCACTCGGAATGGTTCCTCTATCAATGATACCCAAGCAATAAGTCGAGACCTGATCACCGATGATACCCCAAAATTTCTGGTAGAAGCATGGGTTTAGTCCATCTGGATCGGGGGCTTTGTCAGGATTCATAGTGAACAACGCATCCCTAACGTCCTTCTTACAGAACGGAGCATCCAGCAGGGCTCTTTGCGCGTCTGACAAAGAGCAATCAACACACTCCAGAACCTCCTCTACAACACAACCTGCAGTGGAAAATAAAGTTTTAAAATGGTTAGTTATAACCTCACTGAGGCCACTTCTCCAGCTCCTCCTCACACCATTATCATCTAACAGAGACTCAAGCCGGTTACATCTCCTTCTGGCTGATGCCAACGAGTGGAAAAACTTTGAGTTTCTATCACCATCCTTTAGCCAGTGAGCCTTAGCTCTTTGTTTCCAGAAAATGTCTCTATGTCTGAAAACATCGAAATAACACCTCGTAGCGTTCCTGTAACCATCTACAAATGCTGGATTTTTGGCCCCTCTTAGCCGACGCATTTCTGCCTTGGCTGAATTGATCCGAGAGTTGAACTGGTTCGTAAATCTTTTGCCCCAATGTTCAATAGCTTCAGCGCAATTTCTTAGTTTCGGCAACATATCCACCACAATCGCTTCTAGCCACTTCAGCACAACCGGCCTCTTGAGCCCAAACATTTTCAAACCTAAACAGCCTTCTTCTCCCTTCTACTTGAAACGACACGGTCTCAACAAGAAGAATGGAATGGTCAGAGCATGATCCTTCCATGTTTACCACCCTTGATTCTTGATTGAGCTCCCTCCAAGCCCTGTTTGCAAACACCCTGTCAAGTCTTTCCTCCACCCATTCGGACGACCCTCTCCCTCTTTCCCATGTGAAGCCATAACCTATCATACCAAGGTCCTCCAACATACAGTATCTAACAGCCTCTCTGAAACCATTAATAAGCCAATTGGGATGAGGAGCACCGCCTCGCTTTTCAGAATGAGAGATCTTTGAAATCCCCACCACAAATCCAGGGAAGATTCGAACCACCAGCCAAACGTTTGAGCAAATCCCAAGAGAGTCTTCTACGTGAGCGTTCAGGACAGCCATAGAAACTGGTTAATCTCCACTTATTGTTTCCTTCTGTTATCTCAACATCAATGAAGTTGGTGGATAATCCTAGGACTGAAACATCAACATCAGACCTCCAAAAAAGTGCCAAACCTCCCCTCCATTTACAGGATCGACCCAAACAACCTTTTGCAAGCCCATACGTTTTTTAACCCACTCCATTTGGGCCCCCAAAACCTTAGTCCAACTATGTCCATTAATACTTGAACTGTACGCGGGTTGCCAAGCCCACGACAGTTCCAAAATAAAAGACTCATTGTGCTCGGCGGGTCTGGTCTCCAACACCAGCACCCGCCTTGGGACCGTTTTTTATCTCGGCCTGCTCTGACATGGATTGTTCTGAACACTCCTCTTCAAAGCCCATTACTCCTTTCAACCCATTTGCAATCTCACCATTACCTCCTAATAAACTGTCCAAACGTCTTCGTTTCAGGTCATCAAACTCCAGCCCATTTTCCAAAGAAGCTCTAGGGATGGTTGCTTCTGGACTGTCATCATCCATCTCCATCAACCCATCTCCAGAAGCTACTTTTCCATTTTCTAAGTTTCCAACATTAATGCTTGGCATGTCATCTCCATTTCCCAAGCTGCTAGCCACCTCATTTTTTTCACCCAACCAATCATGTACTACCACGTCAACACTCTTTCTACTAACCCTCTCCATCTTCCCACCCAAGCCACCTCCTTCCTCGGTAATCCCAAACGGCATACCGTAGACGTTTCTTGGTAACGGTTCTGAGCCATGGTCGTAGCAACCGATGACTCCGCCCTCAAGCTAGCATCGTACTTACGTTTGGCATCTGGCTTCTCATAAACAACTGGGCAAAATCTCTCGTTGTGCCCCAATCGACCACAAATGAAGCAAAAGATAGGTAGCTTTTCAAACTTGAAAGTGATCCAGTGCCATTCACCGCCCTCCTTTCGGACCTTGGTTTTCCTCGGAAGAGACTTCCTAACGTCCAGTCTAACACGAATCCGCAAAAATCTTCTCCAACCATTATCAAAGTTTTTGGGATCAGAAGCAATGTAAGTTCCAATAGAGTCTCCAATGTTTCGGCAGACCCTCTCCGAGACAAAGCCCACAGGGACTTCATGTAACTGGATCCAGAATGGCAAGTAGTTGAGATCTACTGTTAGGGGATCGTCATCCAATCCCAGCTTCTGCCAAACCAAAAGATGTTTATCAAACGTCCATGGTTCGCCCTCGATGACTCTCTTAAGCTCAAGCTCGTGAAAGAATTGGAATATGAACCTGTTAGGACCAATTTCCTTGATGAAAATGCCTATAACCGACCTCCAGAATTTAGAGAGAGTATCAATGACTATGGCGGGCTTAAGAGGTTTGTCTGTGAGGAACTTTCCAACCATACATAAATCTCAATTTAACCCCTTACCGACCATTTGCTGGTCCTCATCATCTTCGGTGCTGAACTCTAACCCATCCAACTCCAGATCGTCGTCATTAATTAACAGTCGGTTGTAATCCGTAATTAGCTTCTCATGCTCCTCCATAGTGTGGGTGCAATGGAGAAAAAGGATATGGGAAGGGGAAACCAGAGAGAGTGACTGAGAACAGTAGAGGAACACGGGAAAATAGATGAAAGAGAACCCAACGCAGGATAATCGAAAACCCTAGCAGAGACTCAGGAGACTAGAACTTGCAGGTCGCAAGACAATACTTGCCAGAAGAGCAAGACTTCAGAAGAGATCAAGTAATTGAAGATAGTTTCCTCCACTCTCTTCTTCACCGTTTATGGTGCATTTATGGTGCCCTACTCCTACTTTAATATATAGAGAATGATTTTGTTGTTCAGTTGTCTGGATTCATTCTTGATGGCTGCAATCCTGTGTAGAAATCCATGGATGGGTCATGTGCTTTCAAATTTGAACGGATTTTAAAAGTAAAGATAACGTTTTGTATAATTGGGAAGTATTAGACATAGAAAGACGAGTTACCACAGAAGACGACAAAAGAACGGTATATATGCAACATAGCCCTTGTACTTGTAGGAGTCTTGTTCAAGTTTTTACTGCACTTTGCTATGGCTTCTGTCGAAGATAACTAGAAAGCAAAACAAGGGATGATTTGCCTTTATTTTTTTAATAAGTTGATGATTTGTCTTAATTTTCCCCGCTTTTCTTGCAGGTGCTTAAGAGAATTTATGCAGCAAATGTTACAACGACAATCAAGGGAGTCCGAGCTTAGATTTCCATGTGACTTCTTCTTGAGTGTCGCAAAGTGCTTCGTCCAATTCAGTCAGCATTATCAGTTACCACACATATTTTACATGTGATTATGTCAAGTCTTATTCGAAGCCGTGCAAACGTTGCCCCCTTGCCCAACAAAGATGGCGACCACTGAAGCGAATGATTGTACCTATTCGCCCCCTTCTTTAATTACGCTACAAAGACAAACATTTACAAACCACAAGCAATTCCGTCATAACCAATGAGATTATAATTTATTAGTATTAAAGTCAATTTTAATATTATCGTTTCATCAATTTTCAGTGGGAGCAATTAAATTGAGTTGTAAAAAAATTAGCCTTATGAATTGATAAAAAAAAACCTTGGCCATATATGGTTGTGTAATAGCAGGTGATGAATTAACTGTAATAATAAAAATATGACTGTAATATCGTTTTTTAATTCAACATATATCAAAATTTATCATACACCTAAATGGTTCCTAAACATCTGTGCGCGTTTCCTAAACATTTGTGCGCCAAATCTTTACAAACCAGATTGAGCATTTAAAACTGGAACAAAAAGCTTATTAATGGGCAGTTTGGACAGGATAGAGAGTGAAAGTGGGGTCCATTTGGATGGTGACGTGTCTACTTTAGGGTACCAACCCTGTGCGATTTTGGATTTTTTTTAGTAGTTCTCTAAGAAATTTTAAAACAATTAAATTCCACAAATAAACTTTTTAAATTTAATCACTAATCAAATTAGTCTCACTTTATCATTATTAGAATATATATAATTTATTTCAAAATTTAAAATCAACCTATTTTTTTATTTCAATAATTAATATTTTATTATTTAAATTTAAAAATAAATAAAATTATACTCCATATATATATAAAACAAAATTTCACATCTTATATTTTTAAACTTGACAATAAAATATTAATTATAAAAAAATGAATTCAAATTTTAAAATAAATAATAAAATAAATTTAAATTAAATAATATATTTTCATTCCTTAAATCAGAACACTGTTATCGGTGATACTTTAACTTCAGTTATGATCATCCTTATCCACAACCTTTATAAAGCTTCTCCAAATCTTGATTCTCTCCGTAAGAACCTTATATTAACAACCTTGTATCAATTTTTTTTTAAATAATTTTATATTAATTTTACATAAATTTTATATCAACCTTTATTTTCTTTTCCTAAAAAATTTTCTTCTTTTTCCTTTTAATTTTTTATTTTACTAAAAAATAAACTTATATCAACCAGCATTTGATGATAACCAAAACACCAGTAAAGACTCCAACAGCCTCCCCATCTTCTTTTCTGCAGCCTTCCCATCTTCTTTTTCTGCACCAAAAGTTACCAGGGCTCTTCTTTTTAATCATATAAACGATGCTACCCTCTAAACAACAAATTCCACTCAAAATTCTTTATCAGAAATTGAGTCAGCATTACTAAATAACATCAATGAGACATTAGAAAAAAAAATGAACAAGTTTCAAGTTTTGAACTAATTAATCCAAAATAAACTCCAATTCCAGTGATTACCCAGATAACTATATTTGCTAAAAATGAGAAATGTTTAAACCCAGAAACTCATTCAATACCGAACATTTAAATCTCCATCAAAAAGGCCTCAACTAAGACAGATAAAGAACCATTAAACAAAACCACGAAAAGCAACTAAATTTATTATCTTCTCGTTCTTACCAATTATAAATGAAGACTTACGCCACCAAGAAAACCTCTCAAAGCTCCAAAATACCAATATAAACTATATAAAACAACTCTACATAAACAACCTAAAATATTATTTTTTAAAATTTTTGAAAAAAAAAGTAAAAAATCAACCTAAAATAAACTCAAAATGGCTTGAGTGCATCCGTAAGTGATAAAAAAATCTGATGATAACTTGTAGGGAAGATCGTGAGATAAGTATTCAGCAATTGCCCTGCATCACGGGATATAAAATTGAAAAGTTTAAACACCAAACCAATCAATGTTTCTTTTTCTATTCAAATTGGCCTGTCAAACATTACTGGAAATGAAGCCCAAACCATATTTCAACATGAATCTTGAGCCACAATTTTAAGCCAAATCTAAAGAAACCAGATAATTCCTTGTTAAAGAATTATAGTGATTGAAAGGTCAGCAACAAATAGAACATATAGAGCCAACAATTGCAATGAAACAAAACCACATTGACAAACTGAAATTCCAAAACTCTCCATTAATAAAGACAAGAACAACACTTCAATCATGAAAATCACAGTCCAATTTGAAACACGTCATCACCATTCAAAACCGATCTCAAATCTGCAATCGAATACCATAGATAACTTCGGCGTGGGATCTATACAAGTTGATCGTCACCGCTCTTCTCCTCGGAGACCAGATCTGCACCGACAAAACCAGATCTGCACAAAAAAATTGATCACAAAAAAACGAAGCCAAGAAACGAGGCTTGAGATGAGAGACGAGAAAAGACAGGGATCGTTGAGGCCAAGAGACGTGAGCAGAGAAGGGGGAGAGCAACCAGAACGTATGATCGAGTAGATTGTGGCGGCGGCGAGAAGAAACGAAGAGATCAAGAGAAGATAACAGGAAGAGTTGTGATGGATAGAAGGAAAAGAAGAGAGAGAGAGCTCTAGCTATCTGTTGTAAAGGAGACAAGAAAAGAAGACAGAGAGCAGGAAAGAGACCAAGAGAGGAGAGAAAAAAATAAAGAGTGATTGAGAGAGAAGAACAAATAACGAAAAGAAAAGAAACAGCGCCTAAGTTAAGAAGTTTGCCCGTTCAGGGATTATTTGTGGGCCGAAAATTAAGAAAAATGGCCCATTAACAATAGTTTGTAATTGGTAATTAATCCAATATAATTTCTAAATGCAGATAGGGATGGCAAAATATTCAGAACCCGCGGGATATAAGTAAGATCCGAACAAGGAGTATTTTTTAATGTTTGATCAGGGAATGAGGCGGGTCTTGGGGTAATTCGAAATTAAAATTATTGAGGATGTCTGTCACAGCCCAAAATCGGGACATGACCGACGTACGATGTGAACCGTCTATGGAAGTCCGGTTCATCTCGCACAAGCATTAGAGATCAAACATTCTACTCAATTCATTTAATAAACCGTTATTAAACCATTTTATAAGGTTAAAGCATTAAATACTGAATACATATGAATATATGAAATATAAGTTATACAAAATAAATCGTAATATAACATAATAAGTGTAAATCAAAAGTCAAAAATAAGACCCGGCAACTCAACAACAACTCGATATGGAGCTTTAACAAAAATAAAAGAGCTTGAAACAAGAGGGCACTCACTATCAAATGGAATGTTTCACTAGGTGTAAGATGTCGGACGGTTATCGAGTGCCAAAATGTAAACCTGAGAAATAGATAATAGAGAATGAACGAGAAACAGAGAAAAAAAGGTAAGAATCCCTAGTGAGGAAAAAACACTTCAGATCGGCTCCAGACATCATAGAAACTATTTTGAAAATATTTCAAAACTACCGCATACAGATATAAGTATATACATACATATACTTGCTAATACAGAATATTAGTTTCGAAATTCATTTTCCAAAAAAACGTTTGCAACCAAAGCAACATTAGGCAAAAACATAATATGTATATAATATACTAGAAACAAATATGGGACCAGAAACATACAGAATGTATGTATAAGTGGGTTCCGCCACTAATCAGAAACAGAGTACATGTATCTAGTCATATATAATCACCTATAAAGTTAAAGAACAAACTATATATATTTTTTCCTATAAAAATGTATTTAACAAAAATAACCAAAAAGGATAATTAGGTAAATTAAAAACAAAAATGAAAAATACCTTTTCCATTAAGTCTTTTCAAATAGAATTCTAGTATTGATCACTTCGAATATAATTATATTTCCTTAATAGGTCTTGGAAAAAGAAATAACATATTGTATTGATATAAGCTAATTTATTTTAAAATAATAAAACCACATCTATTATACATTAATAAAAGTGTTCCAAAAATACTATTTTATTGAGTTATAAAAACTTTGAAAAAATTACAAGGTGTTACAATGTCAGTATTTAATATAGCTTCCATGTGTTCAGCCCCGATATATACACACACTAATATTGTATATTATATATTTATAGTTAAATTATATTTACACATTATATATATATATATATTTAGTTGCAAAAATATAATGGATTATATATTAATTATATTTTGTTATGAACTTGTTGATATATATATATATATATGATGTTTTGAATTATATTTATATTTGTTTAAATTTATAAAGATTATATGCGGGAACGAGGCAGTTAATTTTTCAACGGGGCGGGAATGGAAGCTGATTTTCATACCCAGGTGGGCTATGGGTTACTGGCCCCAATTTTTTTTTTACTAAAAAAACTTATATAAACCTTATATTAACTCTCATATTCTTTCTATAGGAAATACACCATAAATAAACCTTGAAATTTAGAACAACAATAAATAAATATTTTAAAAACCTTAATTAAACTTCATTTTCTTAAGAACCAACCTTGATTAAATCTTTTGAAAACATTAAAAAACTTTAAATCAACCTAATAAAAACTTTATAATTGTTTTTAAAAAACTACAAATAACCTTTTTATTATTTTATAAATCAACCTTAAATAATTTTTTAATAAACAATCCAAAACAATTTAAAAATAAACCTCTTTAATAAACTTAAAAAACAACATTAAATAAAAATGTTTTCTAATTTTTTTGACTACTAAAATACATCCTTTAAATTGTAGAGCAAACTTTCATAAAATTCAAAAGCATTTTCAGAACAATCCTAGATAAAACTCACAATAAACTTTTTTTGAAACCTTTAACTAATATCTTAAATAATATGTAAAACTTAAGTAAATTTTATGAAAATTTGTCAAAAAATATTTTAACATTTTAAAATAATTTTTCTACAAAACATTAAAAACGAAAAAAAGAAGAAAATATAGTTGAAACCCTAGCCGCCGCTCTAAGCGATCAGATCTGGCCACCGCCTCAAGCGAGGGGAATGAGGACATGGAAACCGTGAATGACAGCATGAAGGACGACATCGACGACGTGGAGACCGAGGAGGGGAGCAAGGAGAAGGCCGAGGGGGACGGTAACGAGGCGGACCACGACGCCGAGACAAGCACAAATCGCAAAAATGGAAGAGAACGAAGTAGAGAATCAATGTAATGAATGATCCGACGACGGGAGAAAGAACGAGACAAAAGAGGGAGAGAGACAAAATAGAGAGAGAAAACAGATGAGAGAGGTGGCGAAAGAGGGTGGGTGAGCCGAAACAGGCGAGGAGGAGTGATGGTGGATGACAGTAAAGGGTGAGAGAGAGAAAATAAAGAGAGAGGGTAACAAAGAAGAAGAGAGAGAAGGAGAACGAGAAGTAATTATTAGGAAGTCAAAAAATACGTACGGATTGAGAAATTACTCCGTTCAAAGAGTTAAATTGAGGTCTCCAATTAAGAAAAAAGATGCAAGCTCCGTCGTTTAAAAGGAAAGGTCAAAATGATGCTCTGTAATGTAATTAATCCAAAAAAAAATCTCTTTCCCCTTGCTGGTTCATAAAATTCGTAGGCATATAAGCTGAAGTGGACTGAGCTTCATTAATCTTAAGAGGAAGCCTCGTGCTATCGATTCCTTTAATCTCACCTTAATCCAGGTAAACCAGATCCTTCACCTATTACCCTACACCATTTCATTCTTCTTAGAGTTCTGAAATTTAATTTCCGGATATTTGTCTGGTGGAAACAACAGAAGAATGTCGACAGCTGTTCTTACACGGTGATCATTACAACCAGTTGCTCCTCGCCCACTTACACGCGCGATCAGATCAGTATTGCTTTTGGCGATGCTTATGGCAATCAGGTCCTCTCTTTTTATTTATTTCAGCTGGGTTTGCATTTCTTTGAATTACTTTCTGCTATTTTTTTTTTATTTCTGGGGTTATTACTTGACTTTGTCAGCTGTTTTGATTATAACTAAAATCTTTGTCTATGATTAGCTCAGCATACAAGTTATATTGACTGAATACAATTATTTGCAATTTGGCCAATCATGCTTCTTCTCCTGCTAAAAAAACGTACTATCGGTTATGTTCATGTCCTGGGTCCATAGCTTCTGGTGAACCTTAGGTTAAAAATCTCAGTGTTTATTTCTGGTAGATTGAGAGTTAGACTGCAAAAGCACGTTGTGGATTCGTAATCTTGGTAAATTATATTAGTAAAAAAGAAGAGAAATCATCAGTCTTTTTATCGCTACAGTAGGCTTGAGCAAATTCCGCCACATACGTGAATCGGCTGCTTACATCTCGTGGCAATAAATAAGAGTAAACTCCAAGTGGTTCAGCGTTATGAATTTGAAATTGTGCTATCAGATTTATGCACCAATGCTGGATGATCCGTCTACGAGGACGTTTGAGAGGTGTTCATCCGATACATTCCAGATAAAGGGACCATGCGCATACCAGATATGTTATGTGTATCTGTACAGAAG
>CAODLS010979178.1:0-14931 GCA_948243855.1 Flueggea neowawraea | reverse complement strand
TGTTGGCATGCATTCGAAGGAAAGCAAAATATCCAATAGCAGTGGCAAAAAGGTTAAGAAGAACAAGAATGAGAAGTCTGGTGATAGTAGCAAAAAGAAGAAGGAAAAATGACGAGGAAAAGATTGTTTTACCAAATGATGTGCTATCTAGCAATTATTTTTGGAAGTTGATATTGTTTGTTTATGATTAATCTTAGATTGTTAGATTAATTTTTTTAGATCGTTAATTGATATTTTGATTCTTTCTAATGTATATGAATTTTTTTTTTTCCAATATTTTGTACATTATGTAACCAATTTTTTTTATTGAATACATTACGGAAAACTTCAAGTGTGATAGATTATTATTTTGGTTTTGTAGATTTACAAAAATTATAGACAATACCCAATTTATTGATGTTTTGTCCACGTAACTATGGATCAATTTAGATGTGATTATGTGGCTATTCGTTAACTATGAATGAAATCTTTGTTGAGAAATTTAACTATAAATTTATATTATTGTTAATAAATTATTCCTTTTAACCTTACGTTACTTCCATGCCATGGGACTACCAACTCAAATGATTTGTAGTTTCGATGGTAAAATAATGTTTAACTTTCTTAATCAGGACAAAGTTTTCCAGACAGCTACGAACGTTGCGCAAACATCATGGAATCAAAATGGCATCATTCAATAGAACATCTTAGTTGGTTTGCCAATGAGCAAGGAGGAGCGCAAGGAAGATATCAGGGTCTGTTGCTTGGAGAAAGCACCATAAATAATAGAATTTGGAGATCAAATTGAAATTGGGGAATGTGGAATCAATCTCAGTGGAGGCAACAAGATGCTAATTCAGCTTTGCTAGGGTTGTATATCAAGATTGTGATGTATACCTCTTTAATGACGTTTTCAATATTATTGATGCACATACTGGTTCTGATATATTTAATGTAACATATTTTCTTTGTATTTAGTGGGAGAGGACATTAATGTATAGGACAAAATCTAAACATTCAAAATTATACATTTATATTAAAAAAATTATAAATAAAAATTTTAATAACGTACAACGCACATACAAAATGGACTAATTTCAAAAAATGATAGCCCGTCCAAACTGCATATGAGCTTGCCCTATGTAAGGGGTGGGTGTGGGCGGGGGGTTTGGGTAGAAAAGTATATCCAACGATATCATGAAATAGTTATTTTGTTTATTTGTTTTTCTCCCAAAATAAATTTTCATTAATCATGATTCAATACAAAGTACAATCAAATAAAATTTAATATGGGATTAAATATTCTAATTTGAGAAAATAGGTTCATAAATTGCTAATAAACACAAAGATGGCATGTAGATTATAGATGTCAAAATACAAAAAAAGCAATTATAAGTTGTATAAAGAGCGGTTATCTATCTCGATGATTATAACATTAATGATGTCTCTTCTCATAACAAGGGTCTCTTCTAGGATTTGAACCCCTGTCCTCCCAGAGTGACCCTGTTAATGACCGAGTCAACAACTTATTGGTAATGTATTTATCAAAATCTCAATGAAAACCTTTGTGCATCTACTACCTGTGGCTTCCTCCGGCCATGATGTGTTGATGGCTTGGGTGATGCTGCCTCCCTCGGAGACAAGGAAGCAGGGGACGACGAGGGTGATAAAGAAGATGATGGCGATTGACCCTTTTCTCTGATGTCATGTTTTAGGTTTGTTTAGTTTATGTTGTTGTTTTTGCTTATGAATTTTTCAGTTTCCAGTTTAGCTTTCTACATCTTGTTTATGTTCATAGGATGTTTGTAGTGTGCCAACAATATCTCTTGCGACTTTGTTCCCTTTCCTTAGTAGCAGTGGTGGAGCTAGGAATCTGACTAAGTGAGGGTCGGATCTACTTAGCTAGATTCTTCGCTCAGTGATATGTACGACAAAAAATCCAACTCATTATTTTTCTCGTGGAGACTGGAGAAAAATAGTAATCTGTTAACCAAGTGAAAATATCAAAGAGAACATACTTGTCCTACATTAGCTAAAGCTACACATTAGACCATGTCAATGAAACAAATCGTCCATAAAATTTCGGCTTAAATGGATATAAAGCTCTATGTTGAGTTACCAAATCCAAGTTTATTAGTGCAATTCAAGTTAAGAAAACAAAAAGGCCAAAAAAAATATTACAAACCACTCAAAAAGCGACAACAACGTTTTGAAAAAAAGAATTGCAATACCACAGTAACACCGAAAATCAAGATGACAGCAATGGAGCTTCAAACCAAATACATCCATTCCATCTTATCAAATATGAGAAACTCTATATCAAAATAAAATTAAAGGAATACCTTCAGCAATGTCATGCACAATTGTAATCTTTATGCCCCTGTTTCAATTTCAATAAAAGCCCAACCAAGTAGTCAAAATAACTAGTCTTCAAGTATCCTAAAAAATTGGAAACATCTACATTGCGTTCTGTCCACCTTCAGTGAGTACTAAATTACTCGGCATCGTTATGAACTCCACCGCAATTTTTCATTTTTCACTCATGCGTTAATCAAAAGTAATCAATTTTGAAGGTCTCATAAGAAATTCAAAAGCTCAAACCTTTCTGTTGACGCCAGGCAAGTCACCAGCAATAAAAGCCATCAAAGCCATACGATACATGTGATCAGCAATCGATTCTGGTCCCTTAATTCCATGGTTAACCCATCCCTTCCGTTTCGTACTCTAACAAATGCAGGGAACACACACACACCAAATCAAACGACAAATACACGCAAAACTAAGCCATCGTTTTGAGACTACTATTACCTTAAGCCGATGACACAATGTGAGGAAATCCATCGCGGACGAAGCAGATGAGGATTCAAAACGCAGTGTCATGGTGGCTGTGTGAATTTGGATCTCGGTGGGTTCATGGCTGCGTGCCTTTAATTTGCCCTGGCCTCAATTTTTTTTAAACCACAAGACAAAACGACGTGGTTCTCTTGTAGTTTAAAAATAAAAAAAATACGGTCTTGTCCCTTAGTTCCTATGCTTCTTCCTCGCCCTAGGTCACTTTCTCGGTTCCTCCAAGCTCCAACAACAACAATGACGACCCTTCCTCATCTCCTCGAAGCCCTGTTTGATGGAGGCTTTAGTGGCGCTCCTCCGCCGCCAGGCACCCACTAGTCTCTTAGTGGCTCCGCCACTAGTTACAAGATTGTCCTTATTTAATATCTTTTTCAATTAATTCATTAATTATTAACACATTTACTCAAATGACATTAATAAAAAAATTATAAAATTAAATGAGTTTAACTACTATTTCTTAATTCCTATGAAAAATAGTTAGTTTCTATTGTTATGGGATGAAGGAAGTAATTATCATGAATCAAAAATATAATCATAATCATAATACTTACAAAAGTCAGGATGTGAGGTAAAATATTTTTGGACACTTTTATTCCTCTTTTTAATTATAAATTACTATAATTGTTGAATAATATGGTATTGCAATTCTTACCGACTACAAAGAAAGGATAATTAATTAAAAAAATTATTAATTATCCTTAACTGAGAAGTGAATTACAATTTTTTGTTGATGATTATTTTTTAATTGGTAATTATCAATTTTGTATTTGAGATGAGACCAGAAAATTAAAATGCCACAATCATTTTGAGGAGCAAATTTGGATTCTTATCCAAATTGAATTCAACTTTCAGTGATTAATTGTTAGCAACAACACTGATTATAGATTAAATGATACCGACACTTAGACCAATAAAAATGAAGCCAACAAAAAGCAACGCATAATAAGTGTCTTTAGCAAGAAAAAAAGGACTAGAATAAGAACCATAATAAAATCAAGATGCGAATAGAACAAAAGCATAATAAATAGAAAAATTAATTTTTAAGTCACTCTTAATTAATAAATAAATTTTTATATTTTTAAATGTAGTATATACGTCTTAAAATTTATTTTTAAATAAATAAAAAAATAAAATAACCTAATTATTCACCTTAAAAGTGAAACCCCTATCTCTTGTTTGTTCTCTCCGTCGACGATCTCTCCAAAATCCATACAATCTCTCTCTCTCTCTCTGTCTCAGCCAATCTCTTCTCACCCTCACTATCGCCTCTCTCTTCCTGGGTTTTCTGAGGCCCTCGATGACGCTTTCCAGTCCCTTACTCCTCACAAGTATCGTCACTGCCACTCCTGGCTCTCACTCAATTATCCGCTCTCTCTCTGATTTATTCAATACCCATTTAAGAACCCGAAAATTTGAAAATAAAAACTAGTAGCCGTCAAATAGAGATAGAGACTACATCGAACGGACTGGTAACCACCGCCACTGGCAGAGATGGAGGCCACGTCGTAGCAGAGAAGTGGAGATCCAGACTGCAAGAGAGATCTCTGTTTCGATTTCTTTCATTCTTTTTTTATCTCTTTTCTTTTGGTTCAATTAAAGAAAAAAAATCAGAGAGGCTTGATGGGTTTGCACTTGCAATTTGAAGAGGTTTGATAGTGACTATGAACGTGCCCATTAAAGAAGATGGAAGGTGAAGAGATGAGACCGGCTTGAAGCGGGGCTGGGTATTGGTTCTTGCTTCAATTTCTTTTATTGTCGTTAAAGCAGCGACGGTTGTTAAGCACGAAAGAGAGAGATGGGTTTGTTTTATTTGATCTAGGAAGATCCAGTTTGTATTTCTGGGTCTGATTTGGTTAAGTATGAAAGAGAGATACGGTTTTGATTTTCTGGGTTCAGTTACAAAGCAATGGTGGTTTTTGATTTTCTGGGTTCAGTTGCAATTTGGTTTTGTTGATGTTGTAGGTCATGTAATTTGTTTTTGTAATCTTCCATGCTTGAGCTCTGCTCTCACCAGAAATCTACAACCAGCCATGTAGTTCAAATCTGCAAATACTTTAGTTCTGGAGATTTTGTTGAGCTCCAATGTTCCCATTGATGCTTGAATTTCAAGTTAAGTATTCAATGTTTGTCAATATGTGAATGGTTAATGATATATTTTAATTCTGAATGATATGTACAGATTGTGGAACACGAACTTTGGGGTTCATGCTCTGGTACAAAGAGATTATTGTAGTTGCTTTGAATCTAAAATTGTTGCAGTTGCTTTGAATCTGAAATTGTTGCAGTTGCTTCATACAGTGAATTTGAAATTTTTGAATTAGGAAATTAGGATTTCATGAGTATTTTTGTCTTTAAAAATTTATTCAAACAAAAAAATTGGACATGTTTATAATTTACTAATGAATTATTAATAAACTAATAATAAAAAATTAAAATATAATTTATTTTTTTATCTTAAAAAAATATATATAATATATTAAAAATATGATAATTGACTTATTATTTAAGATACTCCAAAATTAATTTCTCTAATAAATATGGGCCTCATAGGGCTGACACAAAGTAACAATACATGTGTCTGCTTCCCTTGGTTTAGGGAACGAAAAGCGTAAATAAAAGATACAAAGACCGTTCATGTGAAATTCGAGGTGTAAATAAGGAGAGGAATTCCATTATTATAAAAACTGGTTCTTCTGGAGGTTATTTTTTTTCGTTTCTCACCGTGGTGTAATTTCTTCAAAAAATTATGTATGTTTTGGTGATTCATCATGCTAAAAACTGATTATGGGCCCATGTCGTAGAAGAGGTCGAACTATATCATAACGATTTACATACAAAATGCTTTAAGCTTGTTGAGGCATGTGGTTCTTCATATTATAAACCTCCCTCTTACTTGTATTCTTTTCAATATGGGGTTCATATACTTCAACACCTCTTATCAAGTGGCAATTAAATAACAGATTGAAATCTCATCAAGTTAATGAAAATTTAAGAATTAGGATCGATAATAAATTTGAAGCACATCGGGATAAACATAAAATTTTAATTTTAGTTGATGATTGGCAATTTGATTGATTAAGCTCGTTTGGTGAATTGAATTGAAAGCCCAATTGACACTTGACCACTAAAAAGAGTCCGGTCCTGAATCAATTTAGCTTTAATACAGTATTGAAAAGGATTAATTACATTATACATCTCTATTTGACCTTTCCTTTTAAACTAGGGAATCTTGCATTTTTTTCTTAATTCGACGGCCAAATTTAACACTTTGACGGACTAATTTCTCAATCCATATCGAATTTTGGACTTCTAATAATATCTTCTCTCTCTCCCTCTCTCTCTTCTTCTTCTTCTTCTTCTCTGTTACTCTCTCTATTTTCTCTCTCCCTCACCCTTTGTTGTCATCCACTCTCTCTCTCTCTCCCCCTCACCTGTTTCGGCTCACCTCCCCTTCCGCCGCCTCTCTCGTCTCTTTTCTCTCTCTATTTTCTCTATCTCCCTCTGTCTCGTTCTTTCTCTAGCCGTCAGATCTGTCATTACATCGACTCTTTGTTTCGTTCTCTTCCATTCTGTGATCTATGCTCTTCGGATTCCGCCTTGCTATCCTCCTCGGTCTCCACATCGCCGTTGTCATCCTTCAAGCTATCATTCTCGGTTTCCACGTCCTCGCTCCCTTCGTCTACTGATGTTTGAATGAGCGACGACCATATCTGGTTCTATTGCCCCTCTTTTGACGACAACAATGAGGTCTTTTGATTTCTAGGTCAGTTCTCTTTGCTCTAAACGAGAAAAATATTAATCTAAAATTGTCGGATCTTTGACCGATGTGGTTTGAAAAAGACGATTCGGTGAAGGAAGGAGGTGGGGGTGATGAAGAAGAAAGACAAGAGAGAGAGGGTGACCTAACAATTCATTATTTTCATAATTTTCACAAAATTTGAACTATTTTTTCATTTAGTCCTTTTTAGATTTAATCTTGTGTTGTTTATTTTTTCTTTTGGCAGATCTGCATATGTTTATTTATGGTTGTTTAAATTGGTTTGCTGTTGAATTTTGTTGCTGTTGGATTTCGTATGAAAATTGTGAAAAATCTTTAATTTCTGTACAGAACTCTTGAACGTTGATATAAAGTTATTTTTTAGTAAAATAAAAAGATATTAAAAAAAAGGAAATTTCTTACGAAAAAAATAAATTTAAGTTGATATAAGTTTTTTTTAATAAAATAAAAAATAATTTTTTTAATAAAAAAATAAAGGTTGATATAAAGTTATTTTTAGTAAACTAAAAAATAAAAGAAAAAAAGATGAAAATTTCGTACGAGAAAAATGAAGGTTACTACAAAGTTTACTTAAATGGGGTTAGTTTTAAAATTTGTCCTATTAAAAATTGCTTATGGGCCCATAGTATTTAAAATTCGGTTAACAATTGATCAAGAAGATGGGGTTGCATCCTAAATCAATCTATCTGAATACCATATTAAATATTGGGTGGACTACTTCTTAGCATATTGTCCATCCAAAGTCAGTATGCTAACTATTAAGTTAACACCTTGTTGGTAGATGGTTTCTATTTTTGAGGGAGACGAAGATGAAGAGAAAAGGAGGGAGAGAGAGAGAGAGAGAGAGAATAACATGAAAAATGAAGAATTTTGGGTTAATTTTGAGTATACGCACAGAGGAAGGATGGTAAATTCAAATTCCGTCGACAACGGTACTTTGAAAACCATGCGAGAAACCAATTCATAGTGATTTTAAAATACGAGGGCATATTGTCTAGTTTCACTAAACCTTAGGGACGCTAAAATTAATTTTTCAAAATCATTTTAGGCCATTAGTTGGCCACTATTTGCGCGCCACAAACGGAATGGGAAGTTTTATTGTCGCCGGGAAAAAAAATTAAAGTGTGAGATGCTTACAAGAAAGTCAAATTGGAGAGCAATAGAGGAGGCAAACAGTATTGGTAGGGAACGCCGGAGCGGAGGGGAAACAGAGGCCTGATTGTATAAGGGGAGCAACTTTGAAGGGGTAGAGAGGAATTAGCCAAATAGGGGAGGGAGGTGGACGATGGTTTAAAACAAGGATTTTAATGCCTAACTAAGGGGCACTAGTTTTCTTTTTGTTAATCTTTTGTTTCTTTTTTTTTTTTGTCTTTTTATCCGTTTTAGGACGTGTGAAGTGCCTATTCTTTCCATCAGTGACGAAGTTTTGCCATTGATTTGATAATGTAGTGGCAAACATTGTCGCCACTAAAGAAAATTCTTTTATGGATAAATTAATCCATTAAAATTTTCGACACAGAAAATCAATTTTCTTGTAGTTGGGTCCAGGGTTGGCGTGGATCAAAGGTTGAGGCCGAAACTATTCCTTTTTTTTTTTATAGGAAGTATCAATTTGTCACTAACTCGTTTTTGGGTACAAGAGGGCAGGCTGTGACAAATTGATTTCGTTTTGGGTGAGGAATGTTTAACCGGCCTCTTATTCAAAGACTCTTTTTTAGATTTTATTTAAATTCGAATTCAAACTTAGTCAAACAATTAACTGATACTCCCACTTTCAATACGAATATATTATTACTAATCGGCTCCGACTTTTTTTTTTACTATCAAACAATTAAATGATACTCAGTAAATTCACTGTGGTTTTCGATGGTAATCATCAGCATCGAATTGAATTGACATCTCTCAAGAGAACGTGTTCGAACACTACAACCAGTGTCCACTATTCAGTTTAGAAAATGGCAGGAAAATATTAGTACGATGTGTCAATGGCAAAGAAGACATTTCCAATAGTCAGTCACATTTAATTGACGGAGGTTTGATCTAAGTAAGTCATAGCAAAAAGGCAAGGATGAATCAAAGATATAAATAAATTAAAGGAACCGATGGGCAATTCACCCAAATTTTATTCTATAATATCCAAATGAAATACACACACGGATTATATATGAGACTAAGAAAATGTAAAATTTAGTCTGTTGAAAACCAAATTATGACATCTCAATTATCCAAGACATAGCATAACTCTTTCTATAGACTTTGCGGAAAGATGAACATTTAAACGACGGACTGTAAGGTGTTGCCAATGTCGATGACAAATCGATATTTCACGTCTGCTTTCAACAGTCGATCCATTGCTTTGTTGACGTAATCAATAGGAATAACTTCAATATCGGCTGTTATGCCGTGTTCGGCTGCGAAATCCATCATGTCCTGTGTCTCTTTCAGTCCTCCAATGGCACTACCAGCCACCGTCTTCCTTCCTGTATATAACCATATTTATTTTTTAAGACAAAGTTAAATTAAAAACCAAGCAACAAAAAAAAAGACAAATATACTTTTGTATTATAAGAAATGCATATAACTACCTAAGAGCATAGGCATGGCTGGTAACTCGAGTGGCTTCTCTGGTGCACCCACTATAACAAGCTTTGCGTGATTCTTCAATAGCCCAATTAAAGGCTGTAATGGATGCATTGCTGATACTGTGTCGATTATCCCATCCATCGTACCCATTGCAGCCTACAAATTGAGCGCAAAATCATAAAGGAGCAATAATGTGCGGGTAAATATTTAATAATATGTTTTCATAACTTTTCCCAAGGGTAGTGTCGCCCACCTAATTTCCCCCAAAAATTGAAATTTAGGTGAATCTTAATTAAAAATAGAATGGTTAAAGATCAATTTAATTCTAGCGTTGTCACTTAAGCACACTTTTAGGAACAAGATATCGGAAAACCACCTTCATTTGTTCTTGGTCTCTGCTAACCAAAAAGGAATCAGCACCCAAACGCTGAATAGCCTCGTGCTTCTTGTTAGGAGAGGTACTGATCACAGTCACCTTCACTCCCATCGCCTTTGCAAATTTCACAGCCATATGGCCTAACCCACCAAGTCCAACCACACCCACATTCATTCCAGGTTTGTCAAGTCCATAATACCTTATGGGGCTATAAACTGTGATCCCAGCGCAGAGCAGAGGAGCGGCGGCGTCGAGAGGCAAGTTATCTGGTATACGAACCACGAAGTGCTCGTCTGCAACCATCATGTCTGAGTAACCTCCGTAAGTGATGGTCCCATCATGGTATTTAGCGCCGTATGTGAGTATCTTTTTTGGACAGTAAATCTCAAGATTGTTGTGGCATTCGTCGCAGGAGTTGCATGATCCTACAAGACATCCCACACCCACTCTGTCTCCAACCTTGAACTTTTCCACCTTGTTACCCACTTCCGTTACCACTCCAACAATTTCATGCCTGCATTTCCAGGCCAATTCGATGAAAATGTAATCAACAGCAATTTTAACTTAAATTAGTTATCAAAATTATTTCAAAATAAAAAAGATCAAGATAGTTAAATGTTTATTGTGGATGAATTGATAAAAGATAGCAAAAACATACTAGTAGATTGAATAATTATATATAATAGTAATGAAAAAGAGAGAGAGCATGGCGTTCTTTTTGATAGATTATGGCGTTACAAAGAGGAAGTTCCATTGTTAGAAATCCTTGGAAGTAGTTGAAAATATCCATATCTCACCTACTAAATTTGCATAAATGTTTTCTAACTGGACTACCCGAAATCGGCTCTTTTCAAGATTATGATATACTACATAATGTTATATATAGATATTACGATAAACAAAATATATAAAAAGCAAGGTATAAGTTACCCAGGAACAAGGGGATATTTGGAACTGCCCCACTCATTCTTGACGTTGTGAAGATCGGAGTGGCAAATCCCACAATACAACACTTTAAATTTGACATCTTTGTCTCCTGTTTCTCTCCTTGAGAATTTGAATGGAGAGAGGACTCCGGAATCGTCTCTTGCTGCCCATCCATGCGCCTCTTGTGGATGCTCTTGCTCTGCCATCTTCTCCATGTTCTTCCCTCCTGTTCTTAGAATGCAAGCAATAGTGCAGTATAGAGTAGTGTGTGTTTGTGAGCTTCGGGTTTTGGTGGATGCTTAAGTGGTAGTTATGTGCATGTTTATATAGAGGATTGAAATATGGTGATTGACCATGTTCTGACGTATCAGGTGAGCTAATTATAAGCACAGAATTTTAGTCCTTTTTCCTGGTAAAAACAAGAAAGATCGTGGTACGTACTTATCAACCGTATGCAACGTTGTCTTACCATGTTTTGAAATGTTGGCATTCAGCATTTTTTGACGAATGTTTTATTACCTCCACTTAGTATCTTGGGATTGGTCGGGTCGGATACGCAGCCGCCGCCGCTCTACTCTCCATATTGTCTTTGCAGAACTAAATTTTAAGTTGAACTTCTTTCTTTTACATAAATAATTTGTTCTCTTTGTAACCAAAACCATATTCTCCCTCCTATTCACAATAATTTTTTTAAAAAAATTCTTTTATCAAAATATGTAATATTTTATAAAATTAGAAAAGTTTTAAATATAATTTTTTTTAAATATACTCTTATAGTTAATGATTTATAATATATAATTTATATTTTCAATAAATTATTAATATGAATAATATCGTAATAAATTAGTACTATAGTTAATGTACTCTAATCATTTTCTATATGTAGTATAACCTTAAAAATCACTCATTGTAAAAAGGAGGAAGTAGTAATATTTACATTATTTATGGTCGTGGTAAAAAAAAATTACATTATTTATGGTGGATTGGTGGGGATACGCAGACTGCAACTTTGTAATCAAATTCTAATGAAAAATGTAGGCTTGAGATATATAGTATATGAGATAGAGTATTATAAAGTTTTATGATTTGTTGTTTTTGGTTTAACTGTAAGTTCAAGAATTTTACAGCATGATGCTGTGACTTGTATAGATTCTCTGATACTTTATTTATTTAGGACAAATAGCATGTATTTATATATATTTTTTACAGTGTTATTTTCATACTTGTATTTATATCTTTTGTAAAATAATATGATCATCGATTATTATTTTGATGACTGTAACTTTAATATATTGAACATCTTTACTTAAGAAAAAAATTGTGTCAACCTAGAGCTTTTCGTGGGTGCACTTGCTTTTCCAGTTTGGCCATTCTCCTTTTTAACTCTAATTGATGGAAGAAAAGCAGCCTTGAAGCTCAAAGAATTGTGGGGTACGTAACTATATTATTGATTCAAGCGGAGAGTTTAAAATGTATCTTTGTTTGCTTGGTTTGATTTGGTGCCAGTAGTAATGATTGTAGATGGACTGACGTATCGGGTGAGCTAAAATGCGAGCCTGATGTTAGCTCTAATTATTTTTCATAACTTTCAAACTTTTCAAGAAAATAGTTTTTTGACCATCGTTGGCGACTACTTGGCGTTCGTTTGACATTTCGGCTCGAGGTGTGAATTCTTCTCTTTCACTTGTTTAGGGTTATTTAAAATAAAACATGAAATAAATCTAATTTCTACAGAGTACTAATCATAGACAAAAACTAAAAAAAAAAAGGTTTACTTAGTACTGGTCACATTTGAGGAAGACTTATTTATTTAAAATAAAACATGAACATAGGTCTAATTTCTATCATCGTTATGATTTCAAGGTGTTTGTAAGATATGGTTTCTGATTTGGTGCTTCAACATGGCAGTGTTGTTGACGTGGCAATCTAACATTAATAATAGATGTGGCAGAAAAAAAATTAAAACGAAACTTAATTAAGGGTTTGATTTGTTTAGATGTCTTCATACCTGCGATGATAGTTTTATAGATAGGCCACTTATTGTGCGAAGATATCACTATGAGAATTTTTATTTACCATTATTTTCGTGGTTGAGGTCCTAATGAAAATTACATTTGTACCCATAAAAAAAGTTACTTAAAGGGTGCAAAATCACGTCTTGCCTCAATTAGAAAAACAAAGAAATGTAGAGTTTGTTTAGTTAAGAAATTTTTTTATTATTTTCTAAAAAATTAGAAAACGTAAGTGAAAAAATTAAAAAATTGTTTACAAAAAATTAGAATTTTTTATTGTTTTTATTTTATTTCAAAAAATAAAAACAAAATAAAAAATAAAAAAATTATTTTCTCAAGTAAGCCGTAACAGCTCCATCCATTCGCTCACACCATACTTAAAAGAAAAAACAATGAAATCCCCATGTTTCTTCCTCAGGTCTTTCCCAAACTGCGCCTTTTTTAAAAAAAAAAAATTGGGTTGTAATTTCTGAATATTGTTATTCTCAAAGAGGCAACTTTCAAAATTGCCAAATTACTTTTGTGAGACAATCAGCGAATCATGAAGATCGTCCATTTGTTAAAGCCAGTTAGTGGTTCTCAATCTCGTTGCTCCACTAGTTTATGTAATGTTATTACTCATTAATGAAATCAGCAAATTTGCTAAAAAAAATACTCATGAACTGAAAAGATCTCATTTTCAATTAAAGGAGAATAAAAAAACATATTTCCACTGACATAAAGAGAACTATATTACCCCTCGAGAGGTAGTCGAGTAGTGAGGATATATTGTTCTCAGTGTGAGGTTGTGAGTTCGAATTCGTTCAGACTCACTCTCACAATGTTGAGTTGATCAGGCTTTTACTGCTCGTCTTCGATGAAGTACTACAGTGACTACACTAGTGCACGAGTCCAAGTCCGCTGCCGGTGTCAGTTATGACTCTCGAGGATATTCTCTAGCGGGGAGGTTTATTCGCCTATATGATCACGCCTAGCATGAGTACGTTACCTACTGAACGCCCTTTATTCCTCTTTTTTTGGCAAACAAAAAAGAGAACCATATTTAAAAACTATTTTAGACAAAACTACCATAATAATTATTAAACGTGACAAATATTTATCATGAATCATAAATACAATATTTATAAAAAAACCCTAGTAGAGAAAAACTTCAGAGTCGCAATCTCTTTGGGTGCCATCTGTAGCTTTCTATTAGCGGTATCACCCTCTTTTTCTTAATTTTTTGTCTTCATTTTTTTCAATAAATAAAGATCTATCCAACAAAGATCTTCCCTTTTATTTTAGACCTTAATAAATAGCCTCTTCCCTATTGTCGTCGTCATGACCTTCATTATTAACTACCTACATATATTGTGTATATGTTGGCATTTCTACTATGCGATGTCTTCTGCTTAAGGCTACCTTCTCATTTCATTACTGTCGGCGCCTACATATGTGAGTTTGTATTCGATGTTGTTGGGTTGAAACTTTTAGTTATTTATTTTGTTTTAGATTGATTTTGTCATTATTAGTTTGTCTTCCTCACTATAAGAAATTTGACATTTCTCTACCATTTTTTAGCTACGAAATTTAAATCGTACAAAAATGTCATTATTCTCTAATTGGTTGTTTTAGTAGACAAAATGTATATTTTTCAGGCACCAACCAAATATTTGACGGAGGGAAAACTATTCGCTGCGCTTAGTATTTTTTAACTACGATTTAAAAAAAGTAGTGAAGACATAAAATCTTTCTCTACGAAACAAAAAACGTTGAGGGAGGAGGAAAAATTGTATCTACGAGTTTGGAAACATAGCAAAATTATTAATTCTAAAAATAGCACACAAAATGGAGAAGTCAGAACACTTTTTACATAGTGTAATTGTATTAAAAATAAATTAATATATTTAAAAAAAAAAAATTATTTGTAAATAAATTGTGTTTAGAATAATCATTAATTTATAATTATTTATTTTTTATTTATAAAATATTATTATATTGATATTTAGATGATAAATTAAAAGTATGATATAAGGATAATTTTATTAAATTAATAAAAATATAAAATTTATTTGAAATTTTATCTCTTTTAATAGAATTTACAAATAAATAAAATTTAACTAAAATTAATTAATTTATTTATAAATAAATAATTTAAATATTTAAAAAAATCAAACCAAACATAAAAATTTATAAAAATTAATATTTATACCAATTAGCACACTGTTACATTTCAAATTAGAAATTAGAAATCCCCAACTTTCTGCTCTTCATCCGCTCCCATCGCCCATCTCCATCTGCCACCGTCGTCATCTCTCTATCCATTCGCAACCATCTCTTGCAATCTCACATCTCTAAGTTCTTCCTCTGTCTAGAACTAAAAGCCTCTCAATCTCACATCTCTTGCAATTCTACTTCTTCTAATTCATAGGTGCTACTGCCTCCGG
>CAODLS010979084.1:0-12768 GCA_948243855.1 Flueggea neowawraea | reverse complement strand
TCCACCTAAGAATATTTACGCAACCACCCCTCTGAACTTAGGAAACCACCCGTTTAGACCTCTTCTTTAATAACTTCACTTTTGAACCCTTTATTACTCTCATAACCCCCTCTAAAATATTCTAAAACCATATAGAACATGTGTCAATAATATATACATTGCCAATTAAATGCGCAACTATGCACGTTATATGCGATGCATGCTCATATGTACGAAATTTGGGTCATGGGTGTGACAAAGTACGCAATAAAATTACAAAACAAAGATCATAAACCTGTAAATAATTAAGAAAAAACAAAACACGCATTGGATACCTTTTTTTTAAAAAAAAAAGGTTACTGTTAAGCATGATCATTCAACTTGAAAAGCCTTGAGCCTAACCAACTAACCTGATGTGAAAGGCACACCAAGAAGCATTGTACTTTTTCCTTATATAGAGTGGGGAGCCAAGATTTTTACTAAGTAAGGGTTGAATGTATATGTCTTAGAAAAAAAATTGGTGTTAGTAGTGCTAGGTTACTTGCTATGTGTTGCTATGTATCGAAAGTTCTTGAAAATTCAACACAACTCTTTGGTTATTTTTTTTTCATAGAGTAAATTAACAAATAAAATAATAACAAAATTAAGTGCATTCAAATCAATTCACATTGTCATTAAAAAAATCTAGTCAATTTAAGTCTATTCAATCACTAACTTATAAATTTAACAATCCTAAATCACATTCTAACTAATTCAAATTAGAATTTCATCAACTCACAAATTCAACAATTTTTAACCCTAAATCAATAAAAAAACTGAAATTATTGTTAAAAAGGGACAGTGACAATTTTTGACTTACGAAGAACCGAAGGAAATCGTGAGGGATGGGCAAGACTTGAAGGAATTGAGTTGGTGTGGATGGCAAGTCGACAGCGGTGCAAAAAGAAGCATAGGGAAGAAGAAGCAAAGTAACAGCCATAAGCACAAGCAAAGTTGCACTTCTGTTTTATTATGAAGACCATGGAAAACACAACATTTTGCCCTAATTGTGCTTTTTTTTTAAATTTTCACCCACACATTTATTTTTTAAAAAGTCATAGGACAAAAAGACGTCAGTTTATCTAATGGTTTAAATTGAGAAACAAAAGGACAAAACTTTCCTTTCCTTTGTTCTTCATCTTCTGCAATCGCTTCTGCAAAATCTACAACACCACAATTGAGTCGGCAGGGGCGAAGCACCACTGAAAAGAGTGCTCCCATGAGTCTCCTCCGGAAAAACTTGTCCCTTGATAACTTTTCCACTGCTTTCATAGTAAAAAAAAATATAAAACACATTTTTTACACATTTTTTTGGCAATGTTCACATGTCACTATTATAGTTAGGAATTTAGAACCGTCACGGCCCTATTGATATGGTCGCCATGTCAAATCTTGCTGGAAACTTGGGACAATTAGACCCAATATTTGGCCATTTGGATGCGTTGGAGATTGTGGTCTGTTTTCTAGGTGGCATGAAGAGAATGACTGATGTGAGGTGTTTGGATTAGTGGTGTGTAAATTGAGTACAACTTAGGGGGAATCCATGTAGATGTATGGGTTATATAGAACCCATTTTGTTAGAGAAAACAAATAGAGTGAAAGGTATATTATATATGTGGATTCCATTTTAGTTTTGTCAATGGGTTCCAGCTCCACTGCAATTAAAATTCCAACCCTCTTTCAATGATAGGGGGTAAAAAAGCCAAGCTACTCGCGATATGTTCGAAGCTCAGCTCGAGAAAAGCTTGTTTGAGCTTAGTTCGTTAATAAATGAGCATGTTTGCGAACAAAAAATTAAGCTCGTTTAATAAACAAGCTAAACTTGAACATGCAAAAGCTCGGCTTGAAAAACTCGTTGTAATATCCTGCTTTTTACACTAATTTGTTGGTAATTTTTCCATTTAATTTTGATTTTTTATTTTGATGGTTAAAGGGTTAATTTTATATTTAAGATGTTGTTTGGGTGATTAATGAAGTTTTTGAAGTAATTAATTTTTTAATTAAGTGGAAATTTCTTGAAAATGGAAGAAGAAAATCGAAAAAAAAGAAGTATGAACAAACTACATGTAATATCCTGCCCATTTTGACTAGGTCTCTGTAGCCTTTCATTGATCTCTGATCTGATTCTTGGTGTTCTAAGATGTTGTTCGGATGTTGGTGGTATTTGGGTAATTCAATATGGTTGAGTAAGAAGTTGGTTACTCGAGTAAATGGGGAGTTACTTGAGTGAACGCGGGTGAACATGTTATCTTTAAACCTTTTGGATGTGGGTTTACTGGAGTATAATGTAGTGTTACTCCAGTAATCAAAGGATGGGTCACGCGAGTGACGACTTGTCTCACTCGAGAGGGTTATTGCTTCATTGTTGTTCTAGAAATGGGACTTACTCAAGTAACTTTTAGAGTTACTTGAGTGAGCGGGGCCGAGATTTCTCCTGAAGCAAGACATACTCGAGTACTATGTTGAGTTACTCGAGTAAGCACTGAGACAACACTGATGCTTAGCAAACCGAAGAGTTTTGATGTCTTGGCCTATTTAATAGCCCCAGCCTACTTATCTTCATCATTTACTCCTCTTAACAGCCAAAATCACTCCCAAACTCATTCCTCTTCATCTTCCATTCCTTCTCCTTGGTCCCAGTTGATTCATAAAGGTAAGATCACTCTTCTCTCACTTATTTTGCTTCCATTTTCATGTTGAATATATGGATTTGTTGGGCATTCTTGGGAGTGACGAGTTGAGTTAGGGTTTTTGGATTGGAGTTGATTTTGATGATTTTTTGTGGGAATAATAGTGATATCATGTTTGTATATGATGAATTATGGTGGGGGGAACATAGATTAAGCTTGGATTTGAAGGATTTGAGTTATTTTTGTGTGGGTTAGGGTTTTGGCAAAAAATGTGAGGATTGAAGATGATTTTGAGTTTGGTTGTTGTTGTTTGTTGAACTAGATGTTGGATTAATGTTTTTGAGGTTGATTAGAGTCAATATGGGTAGTTTGTGTTGATTTTTATTGGTTAAATCAAAAGTTGTACGAGTTTTAAAAATTCTGGGTAGTGACTTACTCGAGTAAGCCAGTGCATAGTTTTACACGAGTGAGTCATGGTTCTGAGTGACCAAAGATGTAATTTTTGCATTTTTGCTATTTCTGAAAGTTAGGGACTAATTTGGGGAATTTGACTATTTTGAGGACCTTTTGGTGATTTGAGAATACTTTGAGGACTATTTTGTGATTTGTCGAATCTTGGGAACTAAATCGTAATTTTTCATAGGTCGAGGGACCATATCGTAATTTTGCATTGATGATCGATTTTGAGAGATAAGTTTATATACTTGATCAAAATGGATTTTCAATCGACGTTTGAGGTTTTGGTTTCCGCATTTGCATTTACATATGACATATTATGCATTGCTACAGTTACTGTGTCTGACCCTTTGGTAATAAAATTTTGATTCAGCTCAGTTTGATATCTGAGGTGGTCAGCAATCCACCGATGTTTGTCATTGGTTCACTATGTTATGTGATATTTGTCCTAGTCCGAGGTTTGGATTATTGGCTCGATGTCTAGGTGAGTGAGATGGTTGTTCAGATACATAGGTTGTGTCTCCTAAATTATATGTTTTTGTTGTGTTCGACATTTCTCTGGAAAATGGATTAACTAATTGCTTGGATAATTAATAATCCGGATTATGTGATTATTAATGTTTGGTTTTCGTTTATGAAAATAATATTTATATATTGTATATAAATATAATCAGTAAAATGATTTCAGATTGGCATGTGTGTTTGATATATATATATATATATATATATATATATATACTTTGATGTGGGACACATATACTACGTAGGGTAAACTTAGTCTTTGGTATATCAATGCGCAGACAAGGGCCAATTTCCAGGGTTTATGGTAGCCGTGTGTCCAGCTAGACGGATGTACGGTGGCAGAGTCCACCCTTATTTTATTTATGTGTCAGTTTCAGGTCCCATGTCCACTTTCGTTTTCGATTTACGATATATAGGATATATATCATGTATGTGTCTGCATGTTGTTTACTTTGACTGCGAACAATTTTGCAAATGAATTTCTAAACTAATATACATTGGTATTGTCGTGTATATATATATATATATATATATATATACACTTATATCTGCATGCGATATATTTTTGAAAGGTTTTCAAAACTGTTTTTGTGAGGCCTAGAGCAGCGCTGGAGTGTCATTTCCTCACTAAGGATTCTTACCCCTTTTTCTCTGTTTCTTGTATATTTCTTTTTATCTTATTTTTTCAAGCTCTCTTTTGGCATTCGGTAACCGTCTGACATCTTTATCTTAGTGAGTCATTCTAGTTGACTGTGAGTACCCTTTTGGTTCGGGCTCCTTTTGTTTTGTTGAGATCTCTACACCAGGATGCTATTGGGTTACTGGGTCCTATGTTGTCTTTTGGATTTATACTTATTCTCTTTTACATTTTTGTATTTATCTGATATTATGATTTTGTTTTGTATAACTTATATTATATATACATATGATTTCAGTATAAAATGTTTTATACTTATTAAATAATTTGGTAATTGTTTTAATCAAATAAATTGGGTTGAATGTCTGGCCTCCGAGGCTTGTATGAGATGGGTCGGGCTCACATAGACAGATCTCTCGTACACTGGTCATGGTCTGAAAACGGGTCGTGACAACGTGATACAACAAGAATGGAAGTATTTAATCCTCCTTTTGTAAGGGGTTTAAATCCAACTTGAACAAGACCAATATGTAAATACTTGAAATTTTTTTCTTTCAGTTTTTGAATAGAATCATTAGAAAGTAAACAAATGGTTTCAAAAGGTTTAGATATTTGTATGTCACATTCTTCATTCTTAATGGAGAGATTGGTTTTGAAAATGTTGAATTTGGAGTTTTTGTAGATGTAATCTCTATGGATCTTTGGTATGTGCCAATCATCGATAGATTTTTGAAAATCTTCTATGACATATTCTTCAAGATTAATAATCTTCTTTGAACTTGAAGAAGTGGTAGAAGAGTTTGAAATAAAAGTGGATCTACAAAAGAAATCCATTAAACTAAAATTTGAAGTTAAAATTTTCCTTCGGAAGTGAATATGGTTACTTGGTTTTATTGTCTCTCAGGCTCTTACAAACAACCAGTGTCTTTCACTCTAAACGACTCAGAAAAATATAACTTCACAACAAAATTTATCAAATAAATAGTATAAATTTACTCCCTCCCCATAGCTCTGATACCAGGGATCCTCAGGATCAAAGGAAGGAAAATAAAAGAATGTAAATAAAGGAAGATTAACATAAATGTAAAGATGATGATGCAGTTCAACCAGCACAGCCGTGCATATAAGAATGAATGCAACAATTCAGGCGGCTGAGCCGACCATATAAAATAAAATGGATGGAAGCATAAATGAAAGCATACTTGTATTATGAATAATATTTGAAATAAAAGTTATATAAAATATTTGTAAAGATGCAAACTATAACAGAAGTTTGGGTTGATAACAAAAGACTTTGCTAAAAGTGTTCTGAAGAAGAAGAACTTTAAAAACATAACTTGTCTAACAAATGGAGCTTCCTCCTATTTATAGAATAAGGCCATGGAAATTTTTAAATTATTTGTACAGTGATGATTAGTAATTTTGAACAGTAACATCTTTCGTGACTGCTACAGTGATGGACTATTGATGTGAACAGTGACTACTACAATGATGTTCTTTGGCTGTAATAATCTTACTATAGTTGAATCGTTGTTTCTTCTTGCCGAAAAACAGCCATGAACAGTTACTTTGAACAGTGCCATTGAACACTGATTTTGAACAGTACCAGTAACATGCTCTTTGGCAAAGCATCAACCATAAATGAATTTGATATCTCTTTACTATCTACCATTTGAGATGTAGTAAATCCAGATTTAGACTCTGGACTGCCATAACATGCTTTTTGGCAAAGCATCAGTCATCAACGGATTTGATATCTATTTACCATCTACCGTTTGAGATGGAGTAGGTCCAGATTAAGGCCCTAGACTTCCCCTTGGTCTTTTATACCTGCTCTAAATTGGTTAGTTTAAAATATTTTGTTTTCCCTAATTTTTGCCTAAGTAGAAAATCTTTTTAGCGGGATTTATTTTCATTAAGTTTGTACAATATGTTGCTATGGGGAGGGCATATTCCATAGTAATTGTCATCATTATCATCAGCTAAGTCAACACCAGCGCTTTTAGTACTAGAAGATGACTCTGTTGCTTTGGATATTCATCTTCATTTTTTGAAGTTAGATAATTATGGTTTATGCTTTGGATAGCTGACTCAACTTGAAATGAAAGAGAAAAATCAACACCAAGATTTTAGAGTGGTTTGGCCAACTCGATGCCTACGTCCACTACCTAAGTCTCACCACTTAGGATTTCCACTATAACGAAGATTGATTATGGCTCAATCCCTCTAAGGCTCTCACAATGTTGTTTTCCTTAGATTCACAACAAACCTCTACAATGTTATTTTCTATAGACTTACAACAAACATTTCTCACACTTTCAAAGTGTATATGATGTGTTTACAAAACAGTGAAGCTTTATGCTAGAGGTGAATGTATGAGCTTCATGGTTTTTGTAATATCCCGCCCTTTTCGGTTAAGAGTTCTGTAGCTCTCCGATTGGATTTGAATTGATCTATTTAATATTGAAGTTTAAATGGATGAACTTTGGTGTTCAATGAGGGTAAATACAAGTGGCTGGATGTAGTTCAGTTTTAAAGTCGAGTCGCGATGAGTTTGGGAGTGAGAGAAGTCAAGTATAGGAGCTGTAGGAGGTCAAGACGTACATTGGTGATTGTCAAGACGTACGTTATCGGGAAATTTTGAAATGTTGATCATGACGTACATTAAGTTAAGGCGCAACTTACGTTGAAGTTGTGAAACGTACGTTGTAGTCGAAGCAGACCCCGACAACGTACGTTGGCTCCAACATGACGTGCATTAGGTGCGTGAAAGACACCTTTAAAGCACCCAACAACCCGTTTTTCCTCATTTATTCACTCCTCTCTCTCTCTAAACACTTTCAACTCGCCTGAAACTTGTAATATCCTATTTGTTTTGACCGAAATTTGATGGTATTCCGTCAAGACTTCAGGGAAATTCAGGGCTTTGAGGTGTTAAACTTCGATTGAGAATGTTTGGAGGTGGTTTGTGTGTGCAAAGCACATAGCAGGTCATCTGTGTGCATTGGAGATGTTCAACGCACATAGATTGAGGTCAGGGTGTCGTCTACCGTGAGTGTGCTTGGGCAGGTCTGTATGCGTTAGAGACGTCCGCACACGTTGGACGTGATTTGGACTTGGAACCGTGGTGAGCATGGTGATCTACGTGCATAGCACTAGGTGGTGTGCACGTTGATTATTGATCCGTGAGGGAAAGGTTGTCAGATCTGCCGTCTACGCACACAGGAGCTTCGTCTATGCACATATTAAGCGATCAACGTGCATAGAGGAAGGTTCAACACACGTAGATGGGCCTTTTCTGCGGTCATTAAATGAAATGCCACGTTTCAGTTCTGAGATTCTATAAATACACTCACCTACGACTCTCTTCTGTCATAACTCATCTCAATCGCCGAAATCACTCTCTCAACTACTCCTTTGCACTTGCAATCACTCCTCAGCACTTCCATTATGATTCTGAAGTTAAGAATCATTCTTTGATATCTTCTTTTTGTCATCTCACCTTATATTTGTTCATCTAGGATTTTGAACGGATTTTGGGGTTTTGTTCAGATCATCCTTTTCTGTTGTAAAGGAAGTTAAATATGGGTAGATTAAGCTTGTTAAGGTTGTAACCACGTGATTCTAGTTTTGGTTTCTAAGGATTTTGTGTTTGAACGAAATGGGTTTGATCCGAGCTAGGGTTCCAGATTTTGGTAGATTTCTCATCAGATCTGGAGTTGTATCTGATGTATTATGATAGATAGGTGTCAGAAATACATAGATCTGATGTTGGGTGCCAAGATTTGATGATTTGTGTCGAGTGGATCAATAATTCCGAATTTGGGGATTTGGATTCTTGATGATTTTGAGGTTATTTGTAGGATCTAAGGTTAGATCTTTGCTTGAGAGGCTGATTGCAGCCAATATGAGTGTTTGATCGATCGGGTATAGATCGAAATGAGAGTTTGGGTATTTTGGCATAAGTTCTTGATACTATCAAGAGTTAGTCAGCATTTGCATACACATACATGCATCGGTACCACCACAGTACCACATATTGATATTTGCTATGTCTGTATATGTACAGCTCAGTGTACCTGCCAGCAGGAGCAACCACCCGCGAGTGATATTTGTCTGGATCCACAGCTTTGGATACCAGGTGAGTGAAATAGCAGATTCAGACACATAGATTGTGTCTTTAAAATTAAGTATGTTATTTTTGATATGTCTGGCTATGATATAAATTGACTAATAATTATTGGGTTAATTAATAATTTGGATATGTGATTATTATTAACCAACGTTTTGATATGAAAAACCTACAATATATATGGGTATATATATATACAAGAACATTTTGTAAATGATGACATAAAGGAAAAGAGATTGCATGATTGTATGTGGAATACTATGTATATAACACATTAACATGGGGACACCCAACTACGGAGTATGTAGTATTTGGTATACCATCGTATGTTATCACCCTACTACGGAGTATGTAGTCTTTGGTATACCATTGTATGTTATCACCCTACTACGGAGTATGTAGTCTTTGGTATACCATAGTATGTTATCACCCTACTACGGAGTATGCAGTCTTTGGTTTATCATTGTATGTTTATGGCCCTAGTCACCAGGGATTGGGGTGACCGTGTATCTAGGCCAGATATACGCGTTTATTGACCAGACATGTGGTGGAGTCTACACTGCTATTTGGATATGGAAATATTTCATGGTCCCGTAATATGAATTTATAAGTATATGTATATATTGCCTGAATGCATGTGAATGTTCTGGATGCGAACATTTTGGTAAAATGTATATTGGAAAAATATACTATGTATATAGTGTGTAGACTATATGGTACATATGTACGTGTGCGATATTTTGAAAGGTGGTTTTCAAACCAGTCTTTGTGAGGCACGTACGAGGCGGTCTGACGTGTTGTTTCCTCACTAGGGAATCTTATCCTTGTTTCTTCTGTTGTCCATGTTATACCTTTGTTCGCAGGTGAAATCTTTTGGACGCACAACATCTGACCCGTATCTTGACCTAGTGAGATGCTTTTGGCTACTGTAAGTGCCCTCGTTCGAGACTCTATTTTACTATGTCATAGAGCTCCACATTCGACTACTGTTTGGGTATTGGGCTACACTGTTATATTTTGGAATAACTCTGATGATTTATAACTATATTAATATTTTTGATATACAGTATATGTATCTACATATTTATTGGTAACTATTTATATATATAGTTTTATTTCATTTATAAACATTTTTATAAATGTTTTAAATAAATATTTGGATAAGTCGGGTAGTATATCTGATCACAGAGGCTTGTGCGGGATGGATCGGGCTTCCACAGACGGTCCGCCTCGTACGCCGGTCACGAACCCGACTATGGGTCATGGAAAAACTCTTTAGCATTGTTCGTCCATCACTCTAAGTCATTTTTAGAGGTAAGATTACATCTCTTTCTTAGATTTAACTTCTCTTTTATGCATTAATCCATAAAATTTGTTTTGGTCCAAATGGGCCTAGGGTTCATACTTTTGGATGATTCTGAGTTAATGGATGCTAAGGGTTGTTAGATTAGACTTCACTGAGGTTAAAAGAACATGATTTGATCCTTGAATCAATAGATTTGATGATTTATTGTGTTGGTTATGGTTAGGTTAGGTTCGGTTTTGATGATTTTTGGAACGATTTAGAGTTTGTTTGATGAAATTGATGATTGATTAATATTCCTGAAGGTGTTTGGGAACAATGTGTATGATTGATAACATCGGATATTGATCGAATCGAAAGTTTGGTATTTTTTAGAATGAAACTTTATGTTTTATTATTTTCATAAATTTTGGAAAGTTGAGGTCAGAGTTGTAATTTTAGAAACTTGAGCTCCAGAATTTTAATTTTGGAAAAGTTGAAGTATAGATTTGTAATCTTTGAAAAGTTGGGGACTAACTTGTAATTTTACAAGTTAATGATTAAATTGCAATTTCTGATAGTTCAGGGCTGAATTTGAGAATTTTGACTTATGAAGGACCTCTTGGTAATTTAAGGATACTTTGAAGACTATATTGAAATTTGCTAAGTCTCGGGGACTAAAACATAATTTTACAGTGGTCGGGAACCAAACTGTAATTTTGTGAAGATTATGAATTTATGATCGATAGTGATGGATTCACGTTCGATATATGTTTTCAGTGTCTGGAAGTTTGCATTACATTTGCATATCATGCATTTGGTATGGTCACAGTACCACATTTTGATGTATGTCATGTTGTTCATGTTCATCTTCTTATTCCTGCCAGCGAGGCCAACCACTGACTAGTGGGGTTTGACTGGTGATTCAGCTTGGACATTCAGGTGAGAGGATAGCGGCTTCAGACGCATAGACTATGTATTGAAACTTCTATTATGTTTTATGATGTGCTGAACATGCCTATGAAAATGGATTAATCTAAGGATTGACTAAATGAATAAAATGATTATGTGATTTTTATAATCAACCCTATGTTTTATGAAATTGATATATATATATATTCTATGATTTCAAATGATGAAATGCATGTCTATGATTTATGTTATGTAAGATTATGATTTTGTTTTTATTATACGAGACACCTATGCTACGGGGTCGAAGTAGCCTTTGGTATACCAATGATATATGTACTATGAAATCCCAACTACCAGCAATGATGGTAGCCACGTGTTCTGATCCAACACGTGAATTGTTATGATAGTGGTCGAGTCCACATCACCTATGTTATATGGTGCCACGAGCACACCCATGATTATGGTCCCTTATCAAAGATATATGTTTTGACTATGAAACCATATTTTAAGAATCAAAATGATTTTTAATATGTTTTCACTCTTGCTAGATGCTTTGCTTACGAATGATTTCGAAATAATTTTCCAAAAGCTATTACCTATAGCGTGTATATATGTATATATATATGTGTCTATACCTGCATGTGGTATTTTTGAATGGTTTTTGAAGCAGCCTTTGCGAGTCATGTATGAGACGGTCTGGAGTATTATCCCTCACTGGGCCTTGACCCCCTTTTCTTCCTATGTCTACTGTTGATTTTATTCTGCAGGTTCAACGTTTTTGGCTTCAGCAATTTTTTTGCATCTTGGATACCAATGAGGTGTCATTTGGTTAGTGATGCCCTTTTGATAGGGCTTTTATGTATTGATGTTAGAGCTCCACACTGGGATGTTGTTCGGTTACTGGGTTTCTTTTGACACTTTGATGTATTTGGTTATATTACGATATATATTTATATGTTTTGGATATTTTATTATGATATATGACTATTCTATCATTTGTTTTTAAATAAGAAATGTTTTGGGTAGTAAGTTATGTTAGTTATGCTCTAGGACCCAATGACATTGTAATCTGTTTAATTAAATAAAATGAGGTATTATTTTATCTAGTTATTATTCTTGTGTATAGTCAACTTGATAAAATGTCCATGAATGATTATTCTACTTAAGTTAAATCAAATACGTGATTTGATAGTAGAACCTTAAGACTCGAAAGAATAACGTTCTAAATTATCCCTAGTCAATTGTTATCATGGGAGTGATAACAAACTAAGACTAGTATGTGCTCTGTGAGATGACCGTGTTATACTAGGTCATGGGATATAGAGATATTAATTAGAGACATAAATACATGTTAGGGAACATTGTATTGGATCGATTCATTCATGAGAATACTACATGGTTATATGTCATAAGTAGTTCTCATGCAATGCTTATACTGAAAATCCTTAGACCTAAAATCACTATAGATTCTAGGTGAGGATTAGTATATTTTGACCATTTGCCTAACGCCTTCTGTAACTGGGGGAAATTATGGACTTGATTGGGTATACTAAGAATCATGCTAGAAACATAAGTGAAGTGAAGGGATTACCACTCTCTTATAAGAGAGAGAAGATATCATCGACTACTTGATAAATGATACTGAGTAGTGCATGACCATGCCCAAATGAAATGATAAAAGAGTTATCATTTATTTGATTGATTCAATGTCATTTAGATATCAATAAATGGTTTAGAAACAAATGAGGGTGACATGTTCCATGCTTCATGCTAATCATGATATCGAAAGGTAGAGGATTGTATAAGGTTGCAATTAGGTTTGTTGGCTCCAGTCGACATTCATTCAATTTGGGTAGTCACTACGTCTTGCTAGATGCCCCTAGTGATTTATGAGTATTAATGTATATTAAAATCATTGCCAACATTGAATGAACCTATGGGATTGCACACAAAAGATCTGGAACGAGTTTTACCTGTCTTCTTGCAATTAGGTCAAATGTTGACTTAAGGTGCATAGGTGAATTTCGGCTATGGTTAGTATGGGTTAATTATGTGATAATTCCCCATGACATGTTTAATTAATTAATTAATCATGGATTAATTGATTTAATAAAGGCCTATATAGTGTAAGAAAATTAAGCTCAATGGCCATATCCTAAAAGTTAGGAGCCTTTCCCTT
>CAODLS010979030.1:0-11997 GCA_948243855.1 Flueggea neowawraea | reverse complement strand
TGAAGTCGAGTTAACATGAAAAAGATTCATGTAAAAGAGAAAATCAGAATAGAAATATAATAAAGCTAGAAGAAGCAAGCAGTATGACAAAAATTGTTTATCCTCACTCGCATAAAAATTGTTTATCATCACTCGCACTTTGTCAAAACCAGATATGGCTTGGTGTGAACAAGAGAAGGAAAGGACCAGACAGAATCTCTAGGATATCCTAGGCCTTCCCAAAGTACAACTTGGAAAATGCATCTAATGCAATTGAGGCAGATTAGGAGCTTCCCTGCTCCCGTTGGCAGGATAGATGCTCATTGCTGAAAGAGCATATATAGGTATTTAAGAAATATTAATCTGTGCTCACAGCACATCAAAAACAGAAACTCATCAAACTGACTCACAAATTTGACCTCCTGTCTTACATATCTTATAAAGAAAAATACTAGTTTTGTCTACAATCTCACGTTATTGGCTGTTGTAAAATGAAATTCAACATTACTTTCTTTCTCCCCCTGACAATTCAAATGATAACGCAACTACTGAACATGATGGAAATATTGAAAACATCTAACCGCTAGTTGGATAAAGGATAACTTACAGCGCAGATACAAGTTGATTGCATGACTAAGATAACCACTGCCTGGTATTCCACTAAGAAGGGATGTAATAGGTACAAACTTGAATAGAATTGCTTCTGGTCTCGAAGTTACTGTCTGGAGCCAATTGGAGTGGCTATGAGTGAAAACATCACCACCTCGTTTCGAACATGTGATAGTAAGGCCCTGTTCAAGTTACGAAAGAGAACTTCAAGAAAATAAAAAATATATAGTTGAAGTTGGATAATATAAACCATATATGTTGAATCATTGACTTACTTCCTTGCCAGATGTTTCCGTAATAGTTGTTAGCTGCATGGTGTTTGACTGTAAGATACGGTTAAAGACCTCTGGGACCTATTGCAATTCATCACATTTATCAACAAGAACATGTATGCACACTAACAATATGAAACATTTAGATAACGGAAAAATACTTTATGTTTTCCATCTCTCATGTTATTCTGCAGTAGAGACAGGCTTCTTCTATCTGAAAATAGGAAATCCCCAAGATCATCCAAATGCTTTCTGAGCTCAGACGGAGGAATTGTTGAGGAATGCTGTTGTCTAACACAAATTACATCTTGACCTCCAACAGCCATTCCAACTATTATATGTGTTCCATATGTCCGAATGAACCTGCCTAATAAAATCAATCAGTAAAAATATTCTGGACTCATCCATTTTTAAGTCATGTATATAGCATCAGGTGATTAACAAAATTATTTAAAAGAAAAAAAATTACCAAATATTGAAAAAAAAAGGAGCATGGAGCCAAGAAAACAATGCACTATATGTCCCCAATCCAGAAAACAACAAAAGTACAACGGTAAAGCAATTTTGGTAAGAAGTACGCTGGAAAGCAATTCATTTCAGCTGCTTAATTTGTTGTTTAATGTCCTTATACTGGTGATCTTCACTATGATGCTATTGATGAACCAGACCATGCAAGCTCAAAAATAACTAAATGAATGATATACTACCTGGATAATAATGCTGGATCCCATCGAGATGGAACAGACTTCTTTACTTTGTCATGCAGAATCAATGGAGAAGCTGTTAGGTGTAAATAGTACAACGAGATGAAGTAACCATCAAAACCAAGGTATTTCGTGTCCAGAGTGTCTCGATACCAGTCTCCACTTAAATCGAAAATGGCATTCATATAGCCAGAAGGAATTTTTCCTTGTATGGAAGATTTCTGATTAAGAAACTCTGACATCTACAAGAAACAAAGGCCAGAATATCTATGAACATGTCATACTAACATAAGATACCTATTAGCAACACAAACAAAAACAGTTCCAACTTATTGAATGCAGTCAGCAGATTAACTATCAAAATGCATTTATAAAATTACTGGCAGAATATTCAAGTAACTGAGCAAAAGACAAATTGAGATATGTATGATCAGATCAAGGAACTTTTACTCGTCAAAACATATATCATGAAAGAATTCCGAATTTATAAGAATCTCAAGTGACATGCACATGCTACAGTAGCTGTCCACCAAACAACAACAAATACAAAACAACAATGACAAACGCGAGAGCAACAAGTTCTATCACTTTGTGTATGTTGAATCTCCAATGAGACAAAAACCATATGGTCCAAACAAAAAAAAAAAAGATGCAACAATAATCAAGGAGAAAAGGCTGAGAATTTGCAACAAGATATGCAGAGAGCAGTGTTAAAATAAATCTTCTGTGACAAATTTGCTGCAACAAAACAAGGCTACAACCACTACCCAATCCAGTTTTAATTTTAAAGTTCGATTTTGAATTAATTTTCTGTTAGAAAAAAATTATAAACCATATTTTTTGAATTTTTTTTTTAAAGTTTTTGTATAAAGTTAGTTCATGAAAATGAGAAAAAGGAGACTTTCTTCAATTTTTATCAACAAAAATCAACACAATCTCATCTGACATGTGCATGCTACCCTCATTCTTTAGATTAACGACTGTCAATTCAAGTGAATGTGATAAATTATTGTTCAGCATGCTAAACCCTTTTCCAGAGACTTCAGTTCATATATAGAGAATGATTGTTAGATGTCTGTTTCCATCTGATAATTGGCACTAGGCAGCCAGCAATGATAACATTATTTGAACCATCCCCTTAAGAAAGAAAATAGTAACACTAGATAATTAAGGAAAATGTGGAACAGTAAAATAATATGTGACTACACCATATTAAACCTTTTAGATTTTTTTAAGTGCAGACATCCAAGAACATTCACTATATATATGAAATGAAACTCCTATAAAACATCTAAAAGAGTTACATTATGGAAACTGACAAATATTGTGACACCATTCAGTCTCAGCTTATCCACCTTGTTCACTTTTTCTATCCTAAAAATGGTCCAAACCAAACCATATTATCATCACTGTCCATCCAATTGTATGATGTTACCAATATTAAAAAGAAAAAAATTATAATTCGCTCTAATACAAACTGCACGTGCAAGAATAAAATGAGGTAAAGCTTCTCCACGAAAATTTACTGATCTTCAACTCAAATGTAAAGCAGAAGCTAATGTCATGTATACTTAGATGTCATTACTTTATGTAACTGTAAAATTATTGGGTTTCCACCACTTAGTTTATGCAATGGGACCGAAAATGAATTAACTATAGAATTGATGAAGGAAAAAAACAGTCTCTAAATTCTCTCCGCCAAAGAGGTTATTATGGTGGGTGTGGGACCTTTAGTCAACTAATGGCATTTCAATCATACACTCCAATTAATAAACTACGCCACTAGAAATCATCACACCTACACTATTCAAACTTTAGATTATTAAAACTAAAACAGTAAAGCACACTTTAAAACCACTTACAAAAAATAACACATGATAAATAATCAAACTTATAAAACATTATCCGCATAAGCAAGCAAAAGGCCAAAAACCTGCAATTTCTGAAATGCAACAAGATTGTTATCTTTTCTTTTGCACTTAATTCATAATCACTAATACAACCACATCACTTCAACATTCATCATTAAAAACATGTTAGTGTGTATCATTATCAACGTGTTAACAATGCAAGTATGCAACCATATCTATATTATGTGTTTCCATTGCCATCAAAACTTATTTCGAAAAGTCATTGCCCCCCAAAACTTAAGACTCTAAACATAGCAGCCATATGGGTTTTGCATTTTTTTTCCAAGTAGAAGATGTTACTATTCGTTCAACATTTATTTTCTGTTTCTCTTAAAGGATTGATTAAAGGATTGACAGGGACATTCCAACCCTCTCGTCCCAGTGTGTTTAGCTTTATGATAAAAAATATATAAAGAGTACTTATTTAATTGAATTTTTAGTAAAACTAAAAATTGTAATCAAAGTTTATCTCAGATAAATTACATAAATCTTTGCCAAAATCAAAATACAGAAATCTAATGAGACTATTGTTTTCAATTTTTCAAAAAGGTAAAAAAAAATAAAATTCATGTTAAAATAAAGGAAAATCAAGCAACACATGAAACCCCAAATTATCGATCAAAAAAATAAAAAAAATGGGGAGAAAAATCTAGTAACAGAAAAAAATCAAATTACATAATCATACAGGTAGATGATAGAGAAACTGACCTGTTGAAAATCAAGAACATCAGATTTGTATCGAATTCGGTCACCCTTATCACAACGAATATCCTCAGATACACCAGAAATAACAGTGCCACAACAAGGAATCACAATGTCTCTCTTGTTACTCTCATCCAAAACGACGAGACGTCCACCTTCAATATCACTCTCTTTGGCGAACTTCAACTTGAAGTCACTGCTTAGATCAAAGCCTCTTCCCAGCGCCTCCACCGCTCTGACTTCCATAGGCTTCTTCATCGACGCTTCCATCAAAACGACACTCCGGTTTGGATATTGTTTGGATTTTCGGACACGAAGAAGTTGGGAGTTTAGTGTATTGTTATGGTTTGAACAGAAGATTTAAGAGCAGGAAGCCATATGGATTTGTCCGTGTGTTTCATTTACAGAAGAGACGTTTCTGAGTGGGGAAAGCTCCAATTTTGCCAGGTGCAAGTAAAGTTGAAGCAAACCCATAGAAGATTATAAAAATGGAATAACACAATGTATTATTATTATATACGTCGATTCTAGAGTACTTAAACTTTCTCTATGCTGAGGTGTTGGGAGGTGGTCGGGTAAAAAAGAACATTGTTTTAGTAGTTTTTATTTGAATTTGAGATACTATTTTTTTGGTTAGTTTTGAATATTTCCGTATTAATAGATTAATGTCAATTTTTAACAGGTATCGTGGTAAGTCTCTCTAAGTCACCAACGAGGAAAACAACATTCTATGACGGATAATATTTGTATGTATAGTCACACCCAACAAAAATACACTACTACTAATAACACCGTCTCCTCTTTCTGTTGACCAAAAAAACTTTCTCTATGCTTATTTTCTCTTTTTAGAATTGGCATTTGACGTAAGGTAAAATATATATATATATATATAGTGGTAATCTCATATCTTTAAACCAGTTCTCAAAATTGTAAGAAAAGAGATCAATTCTCAAAATTTTAACTCGTTGGAAAGTCATTAAGTTCAAGTTTTTGTATAGAAAAAATTCAATACATGAGTTAAAGTGGTTGTAACTCTTTTTGAAAAAATATAGGTGAATTCACAATCGTCAAAGATTTGATTCAGCATCTATAAAAACTGACACATTAAAAATAACCTCTAGATTGTATAAATAAATTTACTATGATTTGAACCAACATCTTCATATAACACTAGGGTCGTGTTTGTCACTTGGTTTGCCACTCCAGTGGTTAAATTGATTATCAAGTATTTTTTTTTGCCTATTTCTTTTTAATAAAAAGAAAAGTTTTGTTGATGAGAAAATTAATACACTAATGTTGAGATATATAGATAGAACTATATTGAGCCAAAGGTTGACTGCAATGGTAAGATCATCTTTAAGTGTTTGTGAGGCAGGCGTTCGAGCTTATGGGTGGAGAGGTTTAGGGTAGAATAGATTTTCTCTATTACAACTATCCTATAACCATCCAAGTCGATCGTAACATAAGAAGTCAGTATGCAGGACTAGTTCCAAAATGAACTCTCAACCAAACACCAATAATGAAAAAGCTCTAGAACTAGTATGGAGAGAGACGTCTAACCACTCAGTATGCAAGTCCTTCAGTGAGGAGAGTTTTGTCATCGAGAAAGATCATACGTAAACTGAGAATTAGTTTAAGTCACAGTAAATCATAAAACAGACGAATTTCAAATTATTAGAAAAATTAGTGTTGGACTATTTTACAATGATTTTTAATATATTTAAGGACAAAATCCATGGTGATCCCTACGTACAGTAATATCTCTCTCTCAGCCCCTGTATTTTCAAAATTAACCATTATGATCCATCGCGCTTAACTCTGTTAGTTTTTTTAAAGGCAAACTCCATCGCGGTCCCTGAGGTTTGCCCATATCTCTCGTGATGTCCCTCAGTTTTCAACATCCTTCGATCTGGTCTCTCGGTCCATTTATGTCAGTTAAATTTAACGTGGCACGTCATATTTTCTGACGTGGCACACAGGGCCTACTAATTTCAAATATTTAATGACAAAAATACCCTTTTAACCCTAGCCAATTTTAACCCAAAACTAACCAAACCTAGCCACCCAAAACCAACCATTGTCTTCTTCTTAATCTCACCATCTCCACCAACCTTCTTCACGTTCTCTCTCCGCCCTTTTCTGAATTTCTCAGCTCCTCTCTTCGCCTTCTCTAAAACCCTAGCTAACCTAGCCCCCTCCTCTTCTTCAAGCACTCACCAAACCAAACCCATTGTCGTCTCTCTCTCTCTCTCTCTCTCTCTCAAACTACCATGTCATCGCCCCTCTCTCTCTTATTCATCTCATACTTCAGATCCGCCACCACCACCGTGAAACATGTCGACGATGAAGAACCACCACCACCACTAGATCCCTTCTCTATTATCAAACCCTTCATTCTCTCCCTGCATATAACCATCCTTCTTAGTTTGGCTCTGCAATCTCGTGGCGATGAAGAAGAATGATGGCAGTGGCGAAGAAGAAGAACAACGACGACAACTTCAACAGAAGAACTTTCAAGAGTCATTGAAGTCCTTGAAGCTCTTAAACAAGCCTCTCATGACCTCCAAGCCCACCCATCTCCCAATTTCGCTGACTCCAACTCTCTCGCCATTAAAGCTCAATTAGAGCTTTAAATTGAGTCTGATACTATCCTCTCCAAAGACCCACATATCTCTGCTCTCTCTCAACACCTTACTGACCTAAAAACCCTTGTCGACACTCTCCCAAAATATGCATGGCCACCGTATCAAAAACTTCTTAACTTGTTGAGTATCAACTCACTCGATTTCCCGAGTTGTCGGGTCAATTGAGTCTAACAACATTAATGTGTAATTTGATCTATTTTGGGTCATTTATGTTCACAAAATTTGTTGATGGTGTGTGTACTAACAACATCAATCTCAATTTTTATTGTAATTTTATCTGTTTTTGGTGATTTATATTCACCTATTTTTGGCGCTTCCATCCTGATCTAGCTTTTTTTGTTCTATTTTTTTACAACAGCGAACAACGAGTCTGAGTTGTTTGAGTGGGTTTGTTGATGCTTACACAATTTTGTGCAAGGAGTTTTGTTGTTGGTGAACGGATGTTGTTAGTGATTGGTTTTCCAACCTTGGAGGTGGTGGTGGTGGTGATAGTGTTGGTGACTGATGTTGGTGGTGATGATGGGGTTGTGGGTTTTTTTTTTTATTTTCAGCATAAATTAATTTTAAAGTTGAGGGTAATTTTATCTTTTTTGGGTTTTCTATTAAAAAAATAAACGGAGTTACCGGACTGAAGGATTTTGAAAACTGAGGGACTGCACGAGAGATATGGTTAAACCTCAGGGATTGCGGTGGAGTTTGCCTTTTTTTAACATACCACTTCAGATTTGCTGATGTGGCATATAACCTCATTAATAGTCAACATTTTAGTGACCATCTTACCCTCAAACCAAAATCAAAACTCATTTCTCCTCCAACCTAAAAAACCCTCTCATCAGTCTAATCTCCCTCCTCTTATCCTTCTCTCATCTTTCTGCCACCACCACCATTTCATCAAAACAACATTACCATTCAGAAATCCTCAAAACCAAGCCATTTTCAAAAAATAGAATGAATAAAGAAAGAAAAAGGTCGAGAACTTTATTTCATTATAAATCCACATTATCATTTATCCAAATCTAAAAGTCAGTACAAAAATCGTAGCAACCATCACACACACAATGCAATTAACCATAAAAGTCAAGTTTAATGGTGGGTTGCAGTGAGAGAGAGAGTAGCTCAATCGCCACCTACACTCAATTTTTCATTTATATTATAGGATAATAAAGATTAGATTTTGAAGAAAAAATTATGAAACACAATACAACCAATAGAGGAAAACAACAGAGAAAGATTGAACTAGATGGTCCTGCATTTGAAAGAGGAATTGATCATACAAATAGAAAGAAGGATTTCACTAAGAATTGGAGACATGAATCTCAAACATCAAGAACAAAATATATTGCATCAAGATTGGACTTTTATTTACTCTGAAATCTTTCTGAATCTGAAGATTGAGAGGGCATTAACGTTCTTGAAATACAACAGAGAAGGTGACATATTGTTCTTTGCGCCAAGGATCACACTCCTCATGTGTGGTTCACTGACAATGTCGAGCGCATTGGCACTTACCTCGACCACAACGGCGTTGTGTGGTGTCGCGATGTCTTAATTAATTCTCCTCTTCGATTCAACTGTTGGTGATTCAACTGCTCCTTTCAATTTCGGTTCGTCGGTAAGAGCTGTGGACTTCTCTGTTGGTGATAAGATATAGTGATGGCGGATCTACGGTGTGAGGAAGAGAGAGGCGAGATCTACAGTGGTGGCAGATTTGGGCTATGTATCGAAGAGTGAGAGGAGAGTGACGATGGTGGCGACTATGGGTTGTGGTGTTGAGAAAGGAGAGAGATTGATGGCAGTGGTTAAGAGGAAGAGAGAGACGATAATGAGTGTGAGTAAGAGAGCGGTGGTGGCAGATCTAGGTTGTGTGTCGAAGAGTGAGAGGAGAGTGACTATGTTTGTGACTCTAGGTTGTGGTGTTGAGAAGGGAGAAAGACTGATGGTGGTGGTTAAGAGGAAGAGAGAGAAAGAGCAGGAAGAGAGACGTCAATTTTTTTTCATTCTGTGTGTGAAGGTGGTGACAATAGGTAAGGGAGAGAGAAAGGTTGTTTACGTAAAATTGATTTAAAATAAGAGAGCAAATTAGTATTTTCATGCTTTTTGATAAGTTTGACTAACAGAATTAAGAGCGGATAATCAGAATGACTAATTATGAAAATACATAGACTAGGAGAGAGATATCACTATATCTCTGCCATGGATTTTGCCCTATATTTAACAGTCAAACTATTCTCTATAATTTGACACAATCAATGCCTAAATACCATCCAATGACAAGATCTTATAAGTTTTCTAGTGATCAATTTTCTAAATTATGTGCGCCAACATATCTAGAAAATTTGAATTTCAAAAAAAAGTGGAGTGATTTTCCATGTGATTTCTGCACAAATTGATCCTCGACAAATAATGCGAGATTGGAGCAGTATTTTGGAGTATTATTGACAAATTCTTTAAAAGTCAAAATAAATATATAATAAACAAAGAGCAGATGTCATATTTTTTATAATTATTTTTCATTTTAGAGAAGATTAATGAGCTTTTTTTTTGAGATGTCACCATAAGAATTCAAATCAATACCGAATGTATTTACCGAAGAGCTACCATTCATACTAGAGTCAACTCTAACACTAATAAATCAAAAATTGATTCCAATAAAACTAGTTAAAATTATTTTTTTTAAAAATCCAAATGCATTTATAAATCGAATGGGTATATATTTACCTTTCATGAAGAAAAATTGGTCTAACCCACAATTGAGCCCCTAAACTTTTACATTTTTTCCTATGAAGTCCTTAAATTTAGGTTTCCTCATATTGAACCACTTAACTTCCAAAATCTTATCAAAACATTTCCTAAAACTTACCTATTAAACCAAATACCATTAATTTGACTCGTCAAATAACGAGATTAGTTTAGCAGCGAGACGCTATTAGGAGAGAAATAAAACACAGTAAAGTTTAGAGTGTAATGTAACTTGAGGGATTTTAATGTATTTGGGCAGAATTCATTAAGGTTGCGTAAAGAAGTTTTCAATCAAGATAACGACGTTTAACAATAAATTTTGAACAAAGGAATGCAAAATTCAAAGGGTACTTATCTAAAATACTATGTTTCAAATGGTTTGTGGTGCTTTTGTTTCAACTTTTCAAACCATTAAGTTTGAATCCGCATTTACACATGGAAAGTTCAACAAAATTCCATAGTCATGAACACATGCAAATGCTTACAGCCAAAACACAATCAATAAAAATCACGAGAAAAAATAATGGGTGATGGTATTAGGTAAGGTTTAGCGTATCGTAGTTGACTTTTTGATATTATCTCCTTCACCAGTCAACATAATATGGGCCCCACATTTCAATCACTAGGACCCACTCAGCTCAGCTTTTAGCCTTTTCCACATTGGCGTACACAATAAATTTTAGCATAGGACTGGTACATACGATCTCAGCTTCAGTGCGGGTGCGGCCAAACTGGCCCATTTAAAAAATAAACAAATCTTATCTTATTGCACAGTGAAGCAAATGTCCTTCAAATTCTCTTTCTTTCTCCTAGAATCGATCATCTTATTGCAGAGTGAAGCAAATGTCCCATAAATTCTCTTTCTTTTTCCCACAATTTGAAGCAAAAACTAGATTTTAATCAACTTCATGAACCAAAATTTAACATTCTTCAGTCTTCACTTATACAAACAGAATAAGACCTTGAAAGTAGCACAACCACTTAATTAGTAATTATTGCAAGATTTTCAATATTGAAAAACAATGAATTTTTGGAACTGCATGTGACAATCCAACCCTGAATAATCGTACATAGCATATAAATATTCATGCTTGCATTACACATATGCATTTTTATTATTTAGTATTCATCATTTTAATTTTAAATATATTTTAGGCTTGTATTTATTTTGGGAATAATTTAGAATTATAACATTAAGAAAAATTGATAAGGAGTTAGTAATAAAATAACTCTTTAATGTAATTGAATAGTCGCAACAAGTGTTTGTTGAAAGATAATAATTAGAATTTGAAAGGGACAATTACAGAAAAATTAAAAAAAAAATAATTTAAATTTCTAAAATGGAATAACATTTAAAATATTTATAGAAATGTCTGCTCTTTTAATATAATTTCAAAAATCTTAAAATTTAACTTTTTAACCACATTTTGACCACGCGCTGACCACACGTTTGATCACACACTAGCACACGATAAAATGAGTACAAAACGAGAACAAAATGTTATTATTATATATGAAAATGAGAACAAAACGAGAACAAATTGTTCTCATTATTTCAATTACAAAAAATGAGTACAAACGAGAACAATCTGTTCTAATTATATACTAAAATGAGAACAAAACGAGAATAAATTGTTCTCATTATTACAATTACGAAAAATGAGTACATAACGAGAACAAACTAAAAATAAATGAGTACAAAACGAGTACAAATAAGCAAATGCATATAAAATTAGGTACAAATTGAACACAAATGAGTACTACGAGCAAATACATACAAATGAATTAGTAATGGGAGAGAGTGATTCAACACACATTTAGCTAAATAGTCAGAAACTGAATTTGTAGTTCTAGGAACAAATTTAATTACAACAAAAGGGAGTAAATCTAACAAATTAGAAATATCCAACAAAATACTTCTGAATTACTAAGGCAATTCTTGCCTCTTCCTCTGAATAAGCTCAACCGCCATTTGCAATCAGCACGCAAACTGATACGGTGCTTCCGTAGTCTATTTTTTATCCACATCAATAGGCGTTTGATAGCCATAAGCTCTGCCATCATAGGGGAAGCAACAATAAATAAGAGATTAATATATAACTTATCTCTTAAATTTATACGGTTTTTTTTACTATCATTTTAAATTTTTTGATCGTTTAATTTATTCTTAAATTTATTTAAATTATCTTAATTACCTCCAATCTTATTTAAATTGTCTCAATTATTTTTTAAATTTGATTAAACTGGATAATTTATTAATTTTTTTAATCCATCACAGATTTATTACAGGACTTTTTTTTTATTTTTTTAACCTTCTACGTTTAATAGCGATAACTTGAATGTAAACTGAAAGATTTAGGGATTCAAACACATTAGAAAACCCCTTACTTGAGAAGATTTTGATAAGTTAAGAGTGTAAATTGAACATTCAAAAAAT
>CAODLS010978907.1:0-10923 GCA_948243855.1 Flueggea neowawraea | reverse complement strand
TCGATGAGGATCTTTTCTTCCACTCTTGGGTTCTGACTCACCAAGAAGAAGAACCAACTCAGCGCAACCGATGATGTGTCACGTCCAGCGAGGATGAAATTAATGCCACGTGTTGAAGGAACTTGTCTGAATAGGATTCCTTTTTCTTCATGAACCTCGACAGCAAGTCATCATGTAGGGTCCCATTTCCACCATTTTGTTGCTGACTCACTAGCTCAAGCTTACGTGTATCGATGATGTCAGACAAGTATGAGTCAATGTGTGCAAGACTTTGGTTCAAACTGCTTTCCATTCCAAGCCCAAGCCATTTCTTAAGCTTCCAAATCATCTCCGGCAAAATGAACCGCTGAAGAGTAGCTTCAGTGGCAGTGTCAAAAGCCATGGCAAAGCAATTCTCCGGCAGCTCCGGCGAGAGGGTTTCCGGGTCCTTCCCGAATGCCAAATCACAAATATTGTCAAAAGTGAGCCGAAGTAGCAAGTCTTGGAGATCAACCGGCTTGGCTTGGCATTGAGCCAACTCAAGCACAGGGCAAAACCGGTGTTTAATGGCTCTACTCACCCACCGAGCCATGGCTTGTCGGAGCGTTCGAGTCGTAAACTCGAAAGCCGCCGTCTTACGTTGGAGAGCCACGTGTCACCATCGGAGTTAAAAATCCCATCACCGAGCAAATCATGAAAAGCGGTTTGCCACGTCGGCCCTTTCGGGTAATTATCGAACCGGGCCTTCAAAATATGCTCCACGTTCTTCGGGTCGCACGTGACGGTCACGAGCCCTTGCTTCCGGGCCAAGAAAGGTATGGCGGCGGTGCTTGTTTGGTAAGTGCCGCCGTTGGCGCGTAGATTTTCGGCAATCCAGTCATGCATACGATTGGAGTTGACAATGAGGCTAGGAAGACTACCCACTAAAGACCAGACACTTGGACCGTTCAAAGACCCCGAGATTGATCTCCACCAAAGTAAATAAGCCGCCACGGCCGATAGAATCATCAGAGCCGTTGATAAATCCATGACCAAGAAATGTTGAAGGGTAAGATTCAGTCGACGAAACCGAAACCTTGAAGCTAGAATCTGAGAAACAGACAAGAGCCCAGATCAGGATTTGTGACAAAAACGCGAAAGTGAGTGTAAGAAACTGTAATGATGATGAGAAGAAGTAGAAAAAATGGAGCTTAAAAGCACTGAAAGAAAGCAACTTTTATGAGGTGATGAAGTGAAAAGAAGTGATATTTATAGTGATGAATGGACAGAGAAACGAAGGGGTGATTGTAATTAATAAGATCACACCAACTGTACCTCGTTGAATATTTTGTCTTCTCTATAAATATGTCGACCTCACAAATTACAGAATGAGATTTTGATTATAAACATGAAATGCGGCCATTACATATGGAGGAAGAAGTTGGTGATGATGATGATGATGATATGATATGTTCCCAAATTTAAAAAAAAAAAACAGTGGAAAGAAAAAAGTTTTAAAAATGCCAAATAAAGCTTAGTAATATCTAGAAATGAGTCTTTAGAAAAAAAAGGAATAAAATTCTCACCTAATTTTGCAGGAAATTATTGCTTGCCTCCACCTTGATTTATATTCTTGCATTCAGAAGAAGAAAAATGTAAGCAAATGAGGTGTGTTGAGGATAACATATATCGAGATTTATGTTAACAGAGGGTCAAGTCGTGTCCAGCATTAAGAAGTCCGAAGTTGTATTTAAAGAAAACAAAAAGATTAAGCAGATATTTGCAAGATTTTGTAGGGATCAGCTGGCTCCGAACTTTAATTAGTTCTTCATGTGAGTAGCTTTTTTGGCTGGTTTGGTAAGCTACCTAATTGATTGCCCACCACAACGGCATTAAAGGCGTCGTTTTATTGTTTCGGTTTGACAAAACCAACTTTTAATTACGTGAAGACAATGTTGAAACAAAGCAGTTGAGAAACACATATAGAAGCTAAATAATTGTATTGGACACATCAAAGAAACTTGAAGTTGGTCATGAATATATATTGAGACCAACTTATTCTATGTATTGACCAGGCCTCACATTTGATCCTTATCGTGGTAATTACTAGTTAATTCCAAGCAGATAAGGTTTAAGAAGGACCTGTGAATTTTAATGTAAATTTAGGAGGCATTTATTTTTAGTTAGATTGAGAGTGCTATATAGCAGATTCAGTAGATTGTATAGCGAAAAAAATATAGACAATGACATGTCTTTAAAAAAGACAATGTACAAATACCCAATATGTTATACGTAACCAATATAAACATTTGATCAAAAAACCAATATATATATAAAAACAAATACTATCTCCTTACAATATAACATATATAGTTGTTGGAATATGTCGGACGAAGTTTGACAAATAGTTTTGAGGTTTTCACTACTGTACAATGAGGAGAGTTGAGTTGTAAATTACGGTGTAATGGTACGAAATAAGGTCTCCATTTCTGAGGAGGAATAACTTAAGCAGCGATTTTTCGAATTCTAATTCTTGATTCTTCTTTGTGTTTGTCTTTGTTTGCATGTCTGGACTTGAAGTTGCCCGTATAAAAATTATAAATCTAAAGAAAGAAAAGAAAAAAATGAACAATAAAATTGAATAATTGACTCCATATTCAATTAAATTATGTATCTTAAATAAAAAAAAATTGAATATTAATTGATTTCATTTTTACCAAAAAAACGATGAGAGATGAATAATTTGAATATATTAAAAATAGTATCAATGCAATACCCCCTAATTTTAGAGTTAATTTGGGGATATATATATTTGGGGTAATTAGTTGGAGTAATTATTTTGGATAATTTGAGAATTTATTTGAAAATTTATTTTTGGTTATTGGAGGGTTAATTTTATATTTTTGATGTTAATTTGGTGAATTATGAAGATTAGGGGTGATTTGGGAAGTATTTGATTAAGTGAAAATGATGAAAAATTGAAAAGAAAAAAAATTGGAAATCGGAACTGAACGACCGATTGTCCGTTTTGGGTTGCATGCGACAAGTCGTTCGTCGTCGTTTGCGTGCGTTATGTTGTCATTTACGCGCGTTCTCTGGTAGCAGCCGACGACGCGTCGTCTGAGACGCTGAACGCTCGCGCGTTCACGCGAGGGACCGAACGGTGTGTCGTTGCATCCAGTCGTTCGGCGCCTCCGCATGTCGTTCGCATCCGTGTCAGCTGCCTCCGGATCAGACGACATGTCGTTCGCGTTTCATTTCTTCACAGTGATCAAAACGATGTCGTTTTGTCTGCAGAATTTTCCATTTAAACCAGAACCGACATCACTTCTTCATTTCATCATTTTTCTCTCGTTTTTCATCCAAATCTGACAAAATTTGATTCCTTTTGCTCTCAAGACATTCCTGTATCAGATTTGAGGTATTTTTACCATTTATTTTCCATTTTTGACTTCTTTTTATGCTCATCTTTGCTGTTGTTCATGTTTGACCAAAAATCAGAATTGTGGGGAGCTAGGATTCGGTTTTGGCTGAATTTTTGGGTTGATTTGGAGTTATTTATGATAGATATATGTATGAGGAACAAGAAGGAACATAGATTTGCTTTGATAAATGAGGAAATTATGGTTTTCCTTATAGGATCCATTTTAGTCCGAAAATGGAAATTTTGATTTGAATGGTTTTAGGTGGTTTTGGTTGAAACCAATGATGAAAATAGACTCCAAGGATGATTCTTAGTTGATTGGTATGATCGAAAATATTGAATCCCACTCGAATTGGAATTTAGGGTATTTTTGCAAAAATTTTCGTTGCAGGGACTTCGGTGAAAATGTTAGTTTTTTATTTTGATTTGTTTTGAGGAAGAGAATGTTAGATTTATATTTTTAAGGATTTTTAGTGGATTTATGAGCATTTAAATAGTTGGAAGATATTCATTTGCGAGTAGGGCATTTGCATTGCATTGCACTCATAAATTAGGTACGGCCACAATACCATATATATTGATGTTGTTATGTTGTATTTGTTACAGCATCCTGTGCTTGCCCGCACCAACAGCCACCCACCAGCGGTGCTTGATTTGGAGTTCTAGAGCTTGGACATCCAGGTGAGTAGATGACAGCTTCAGACACATAGGCTGTATCTCGAAACTGTATACATTTTTGATGTGCTATAACCAAATTGTGAACTTGACTAATCCAATGATTGATTAAAAATATGAAAATGGATTATGTGAATAAATAATTATGGTTTTGTTTTGAAGGAAGTTATATGTATGTATTGATATACATATGTTTTTTCACGTATTTTGACGATGAATATGCATGGCTTTAATTATATTTTTGATTGTGGGACACCTTCGCTACGGGGTACGTAGCCTTTGGTATACCAATGCATGTGTTGCCTAGCTATCGAGGTCGACGGTAGCCATGTTACTCTGGCCCGATACATGATTGGATTATGGATCAGTGTCATGACCCTGATTATTATAGGTGGGATAGTGGCATAGACCACACCACGAGTTTGTATGGTCCCATAATAAGTATATGAGGTTTTCAGAAAAACCGAATACTATAGATAGTATTTTGTCAATGTGCATGTGTATGTTTTTGGTGCAAATGATTTCGAAATGTTTTCTTGAAAAACATACTATATATATAGTGTATAAATATGTATACATATTGTATACCGCATGTGCTAGTTTTTAAATGGTTTTCAAACCAGTCTTTGTGAGACACAAATGAGACAATCTGGAGTGTTGTCCCTCACTCACTGGGCTGACCCCCTTTGCTTCTCTGTGTTGTCTTGTTTTCATGATTATAGGTTGACTTTGATCCCAGCAGCCTTTGGACACTCTCTGCCCAGTGGGACACATATATTTTGGTTAGTAGCGCTTTTTGTCGAGCTACATCTTTTGTAGTAGATGCTCCATTCCGAATGTTGTAGGGTTATAGGGTTTTATATTTAATTTCGATATTATGTTTTACGATTAGATCGTTTTGTATATTTTTACATATATATATATATATATATATATATATATGGTATGTATGTTTTCTTCAAACAAATGTTTTAAATAAATGAATAAAATAATTTTAACCTTTGAGGCTTGTATGAGAGGAGCCGGGCTTCTATAGACGGTTCACCTCGTACGCCGATCATGGTCCCGGGAAGGGGTCGTGTCAGTCAACACCATATCTTATGGTAAAAATTGAAAGAAAAGATAAACAAAACACTTCCTAGATTCATAGCTAGCTAGGCAAAAATTTCTTGGGCAGCTTCAAATAAATTACAAAAAAAAAACTTCCAAGAATATAAGCTTCCAACTACTTAAATGTTGAGTTTGCTAATTCAATATTTGCATCTGAAACTCCAAAGAATCTTGCAGTTTATATGCCCCATTGTGCATTTATATAAAAAAAATTGTAAGAACAATGCAATACACATTAAACTCTAAAACACTCATAGACAACATAATGTTTGCTCTGTTTATCAGATTATGACTTGGTTTTCTCCACTGTCATTTTCTTTCTTACCCTTTTTCCCCTAGAAATTTAATTGGTCTTCTATTTGCCTTACTTGAAAACTGATTTGGCCTTCATCTTTTCTTTTTCCTTTTTTCTTTTTTGTCAAGGCCCAAGGTCAAGAGCATCTCTACTGTATTAAATTCATTCCGAATTTTATGGACCATTACATCAACAATTCATTAATTTTTCACTCATTATACTCTCTCTAATCTTTAAACTCTCACTATATTCTACTATAAGACCCACAATAACTTTACTCATAATTTAATTTATTTACAATATATAAATAAATATATTTATTTCACATAAATATTTTTGTGAGTTAACATTTATTTCACATAAATAGTAAAAAATATATTTATTAAATAAATTATTTAATTAAATTTTAAAAATAATAATTTTTTAAAAAAATAAAATGGTAGATCAAAAAATATTTTAACTAAAAAATATATTTATCAATGGGAAGAGATTTGAACTTAACTGAAAAGAAATAAATTATTCATAAATAACAAATTACATAAATAACCCGAAATTAACACTAAGAAAATAAATTACGCAACTTTAGAAATTATACAAATAACAAAAAACATAAAAATACATTAATTTCACAAGTCTACCCAAAATAGTAAATCAAATTAGGCGTTGATTGATAGCCATTGGTGGAATAAAAATTAAAAGAAGAAAAAAAAGTTGGACGAAAACATGTGCAAGAGCCGCTGGAAAAAAGAAAAAAAAACAAACAAAAAATTTCAGAAATGACAATAAAAAAATAAAAATATATATTATTTTAACTAAGTGGAATCCACTTTGAGTAGACCCAGTGAAGCGCACCATGTGGCGTCACAATTTTAAGGGCATCACACGCGAGTATAACACCCGCTTTAGTGATGCCCTAAGGCTTACTAATGATATGAAATTCATTTTGTGTAGACGTGGCAAGAAATTTAATCCATTCCAGATTAATGTCAAAAAAAGAGGGATATATAAACAACCAAGAAAAATTAATGATAGTCTTTTAATTTTTGAATATGTCTAACAATTATTTCATAAAATGTCATTATATAACTTTAAACCCTAAATCATAACAGATCAGTTTACATCTTTTTATTCTTAAACTATATATATATATATATATATATATATATATATACTCAACTAATCTTTATTTACTTCGAGTGACATAAAAGTTAACTCAAAAGAATTTTACACATAAGAAAATTCAAACTTGTGCTCTAAATATTTTCAAGTCTTTCAATCCCATATATGTTTATTTATTATAAAGATATCCAATTAATAATATCAATAATATTCAATAAATAAATAAAGGGATCAAGTAGACGTGGTCATGGTTCCTGTTCATGAACCGGTGGTTCCGGTTCCGGTTCCGTGAAGGGGTGAACTGGAACCAAATCGCCCAGGAGCGGTTCTGGACGGTTCGATTCTGGTTTTGGTCTGATTCTGATTTGTACAGTTCGGCCAATGGTTTGGATTAGTTCGGTTCGGTCTGGTTCAAACCAAATTTTTTTATTATTTTAAATTATTGTTAAAACCATTGGTTTAGAAAGGTTAGATTTTTTGTTTTGGTTAAAATCGTTGGTTTAAGAGGTTAAAATCACTAGTTTAAAAGGTTAATCGATAGTTTAGAAAGGCTAAACAACAGGTTTTGATTAAAGCCGGTGGTTTATAAGGGTTGAACCGTCGGTTCAACAGGTTTGGGCACCCTTGAACTGGAAACGTCCCATAAATAGCCAGTTTTTATTGTGTGGTTCATGGTTCAGGGCCGATTCCAATTTTTACCGGTTTTGACCGATTCGATTTCGAGTCGGCTTGGCCATGTCTAGGATCAAGATTTAACCTCAAATTACTCAACGAAATGGAGATTGATTGAAACAGGGTCAACTTGACACTACTCTTGCAAGTAAGCTATACAAACAATCGTGAAGATGAGAACGAAGACTCAAAATTGCAACTTATATATACCTCCAAGATATCGATGCTACATTAGGTATTGTGTGCGAGTGAGAAGAAGAATATCCTTCTCTATTGAAGGCCGACGACACAATAGGAGAGTGAGGAAGTGTTTTTATTGCTTACTAATGTGTAATGATTAAGTTTGATTTAGCATTTTATGTAAAAGTTATATACGTGTGATTGGTATGAGCTCTCCTACTCTAATAAGGAGTTCATACACAAAACCTATTAAGACTAGGATCACAAATCTTTTGGTTAGACACAACTAGATACAAAATTTTTGTTGAGTTTGGGTTTCATCCATAATGTATTATGACGGACCCATTTTTCTAATATATTTGGTTTGGATTTGGCTTAAAAAAAATTTCTCTGCATTCATTCAACAAATTTAAGAAGTACTCTCTCCATACATTATAAATCTTAATCAATTCAGGATTACGAAAGGAATAAAATCACTTCTGGATTGACGTGTTATTATTACATTGGAAAGTTCTCACAATCGATCTCACTAGTACTTTTCTCAAATGAAGTTAAATTTAATCCGATAATATCTAAAAAATGGTTTAGATGGATTAGGTTTTATCATACTCCATATATAAATTTATAATGAGTTAAGGCTGACAAAACTACACATAGACACACCAAGAATTACTCACTGTCTCACTCATAAATAACTTGGGAGAACCACCTAGGAAAAACACCTTCATAATTAATTACCTTTTCCGAAAGGATCGAATCTTCACAATAATTCGACAAGGATGATGTTAATTCTTTATGAATTAAACTACTTAGGTACATATATAAACCTCACAAATTGATATTTCTACGCTCGAGTTAGGTAGTATCATATATTTTATATTTTTATTATTATTATATTTAGGGCCTGTTTAGTTTGAAAAAAATGTTTTTAATTTTCTAGTTTTTTTTCTATGTTTTTAGAAAACCAATATGATATTTGAAAACATTTCCAATTTTGTGTATTTTTTTTCTAATTTTTTATTTTCATTTTCTAATTTACCGAAAATTTTTAGAAAACTTTCCAAACTAAATAGCCTTTAGAATTTAGAAAAAAAATATTAATCCTCATAATAATATTTTATAAATTTATCAATATTATGTTTTTCAACTGATATTATCGTGTTATTATGCTTACATAAAAGTCATAGTTAAGAAATATTTATATTTTCATATTGGTTGTCATCGAGTATTGATCCATAGATCTCTTATATTGAGAATATAACTCCAATTCTACTAAACTTATCGATCCGATCAAGTATACATCTCTATTAATTGTTTGTGGTCACCTGATAACTAGCTATAGACACCTCGCACACATGATGAAATGAATTGAAGTTTCACAACATGAAAGAAACTATATATTTAAAAACAATGAATTTAATCGAGGTACTAATGTATTCTGGGGCATGCAATGTTGGTTTGGAAGTGAAGGTAGTAGCAGGGACATAATGAACCAAACTAATTGGGCTTGATGGTATAGGATATGGGATTAATTACACTCTCAGCATCAATTAGACCTTTAATTACAAACTTTATGCCGTAGGCCTTTTTTCTTAGTTTTTCGTTCAATCCCCCTTTGACAGTCATCAACATTGTTCCTTGATCTATATGGACTAAATTTGCAATTAGTCCTCAGACTTTCTCTTTTTTCTCATTTAACCATTACTTTTTCTCTCTTCCTCTCTCTCTTCGTTCTCTTCAGCCTGCTCTCCCTCCTCTCTGCCTCCATCTCCGCCTGCTCTCCCTCCTCTCCCTTCACCTCGGCTTCCATCTCCACCTCCTCTCCGTCCTTTCCCCTCTCAATCGCCGACCTCTATTTCTCTTTCTCTTCTTTGGCCTCACCTTTCTCCTATATGTTCTTGTCACGGCGTCGGCCTCTGCCTTATTCCCGTCCTCCTCCCTCTCGTCTCTGGCTAGGGTTTCTTGCTCTCTTCTCGCTCTCATCTTCATTAACCACATCTGATGATTTTCTCTTTCTGTTCTCGCAGGTCGTGATTCTGGATTGTTCCAAGTCACGGATCTACAACAAACAAAATCCAAAACTAACACAGCCGGTTCCATCTTATCCTTTCGTTTCGACAAATCTGTCGATTCTTGAATCTCCTCTCGCATTTCTTCTGGCATCAGTAGGGCTCGTTAGCATCAATAGAGGAGTTCACAGAGAGCGAATAGAACGACGAGGTAAAAAAAGTCATTAAGATCCCGGATTTTTGTGTTCTGTTATTTTCCATTTCAAATTCGGATATCTTTTGCTCCAAATGACCTCTGTTGCTTTGATTTTTGTTTCATTTTTTCTAGTGAACGAGTTAATAGTTTGTTTTTGTCGTAACTAAAACGTTTCTTAGCTGCAATAATTCTAAATATTCGAGGAATTTCATTAATTTGAGGTGTTTCTGTAATCTAAATGTTTTTAGAATCAAGCTGTGAAGCTTGATGTTGTGACTGTTGTTGCGACTGATGAAGAGCTTTAGACTAAATCATATATCGCCGCGAGAGCATGAAATACAGGTAAATAAACTATTTGATTAAAGCATTTGTTGTTTAATTTTGTTGCTGGTTTTATTGTGTTTGTCAATGAATTTGAAGATTTTAACTAATTGCGTTATCAAAAATGGATTGAATCTGTTAATGATGTTGTGTTGTGAAGCTTGAGTGTTAGTGAAATTGAAGGAAGGAGTCACTATAATGGATATAATCCCTCTTATTTTATTAACTATGCTACCTCAATGTTCTTTGTTTTCCCTATTTATTTGGAAATTATCCTTTCTAATCTTTACCTTTTTTTAGTATTTTCTTTTGTTCTTCAAAACTTCAACTATCTCGGTAGCAGCCTTTTCAACAATACTGCACATAACAGAATAGAATAGGAAACCGAAGTAGTTGTATTCATTGCTTGTGATTGTGGTATTTGTATTTGTATTTATATGGAAGAGTTGTTCATACTGTGAATTTGTGTTTGGTTCTTAAGAAAATGAAGTTTAATTGAGGTTTTTAAAATATTTATTTTAAGTTTATTTAAGTTTACTTGTGGTGTATTTCCTATGGAAAGAAAATGATAGTTCATATAAGGTTTATTTCAGGTTGATATAAGGTTGATTTTTAGTAAAACAAAAAAATAAAAATAAATCGTATGGAAAGAAAATCAAGGTTGATATAAGATTTATTTAAAGTTGATATAAGGTTGTTTTTTAGTAAAAAAATTAAAAGAAAAAAAGAAAAAAAGTTTTGTACAGAAAGAAAATGAAGGGTTATATAAGGTTTACTTAAGGTTAATAAAAAGCAGAGTGGATTTCATTTTGTTTTGTTGGATTCAGTTTCTCACATTTTCGTCCTTATTTTTTTGTTAACTTTTGGTGTAGAAAAGAAGACGGGGAGGCTACTGGAGTCTTTACCATTGTTTTGGTTCTCATAAAATGAGTGTTGATTTAAGGTTGATATAAAACTTTTTTTT
>CAODLS010978887.1:0-14421 GCA_948243855.1 Flueggea neowawraea | reverse complement strand
ATGAATGGATTTTGTTTTTGTGCATTTGAATTCTATATTTGAAGTTTATTTTTAATGAGTCTTGTGATTTATGTTCTTATTTTGAATGATTGCCCTTGGAATTGATTTATTGACTTGTTATGTTTGACTATGATTATGATTGACCATCATAATAATAGTTTAGGTAAATTTAGTTGAAAAATCAAGATATGAAGGCTAGGTGATACCCACAAGCATTAAACTTATGTGGTTTATGATAGAAATATTGTTTGCCCACAAGATGTTCGATGAAAATTTCTAATAGTTTAATGAACCTAGTTTAGCTAATTGAGATCGAGAGGACCTTTTTAGTAAATGTAGGTATGACTTAAATGAACTTAAGAAAGACTTCAGGTTAGCTCGGTGGAGAGATCACTCAATCCCAACACCCCATTTATTAATGTAGCAAGTAAGATTCTTTAGTTGAAATCTCGAAAGTTCTAACACTTTATCATTAATCGTTTATCTCTTTTCATTTCCAATTGTTTGCCTTTGTTAATTTTACATTTTTAATCCAAAACCCTAAAAATCAACTCATGTTATTTATTACTTTTTCTTTACAAATTGATCACATTTAGTACACGTTCCCTTGAGTTCGATATCCTTTGGAATACTCTCATGGTAAAACTACATCGATTCTCATATGCTTGCGAGACTTTGATCAAGGTCTCAGTTTCTCTTACAGTAAACTTATATATGTTCATTACTATTACGTGGAGTGACTTTTCTACCAAGTATAGATTTCCCTATAGTCCACATCATTTGTCCAACTAACAACTATGTCTTATTTTATCGTAAGCCATCACGATAACACAGTGCCTTGTAGTGCCTCTAAAGTATCCAAGTATCTCACTCACTGCTTTTCAACATCTTTTTTATGTATTGGATTAATATTTGCTAGTTAACTTGTCAATAAAGCAAATTCTAGGTATTGTACATACCTAGGTATTTATTACAAGACATGGTCTTGTAATCAACACACGTACTATAAACTACAAAAAAATATTCACATGACATTCGTATGAAGAATATTTTTATACGTTCTTCATCTCACATAAATTTATGAACACATGCACTTGCTAAGAAGCTTACTCTTAGTCACAAGGTTACCTAGAAGTTATGTATTTCTGCACCTTAAAACGTTCAAGTACTTTATTGATTCATCTTTCTTGAAGAAGTACAACAATCTATTCGAATAATCTCTGGGAGTTTGACTCCAAGGTCAACCCATATCAAATATCTCAAAGTTAGATCTCGAGCAATCTTTAGAGCTATTCAAGTATGCTAGACTTTTCTAGCTAAAAGTGTGATGTTCGCACTATGTTATAATGATGAGATTCACCTTGAAATACATAGTATTATCATAACAAATATGAACGTACCATCCTTTCGAATAATATCTAAGGTTAAACCTTGACCAATGAAACTATTAGTTTAAACCTTATAGGTTTATTCTCCAAATTCTCTAGTGAGAATTGGACAATAAAACCTCTAGATTAAACCATATAAGTTTCTACTCCAAATTCTATATTGAGAAAAATAGTCTACATCCAATTGATGTAGGTAGCCCAAATGTCAAAGTCTATTTGATGAAGGTAAATCTTTCAATAAGTTGGACTTCAAATCTCATTGACTAAATCCCCTTAGCAATTATCAATGTTTTATTCGATTTATCGCTCATGTATTCATTTATCTCCAATAAGTCCTCACCCTTTGGGAAGATTAACCAGTATTCAATATGGTTCAATCTATCAAATGTCATTTGCAGTTCCATTGCTTTAATTCATATAAATCTCATTGAGATGAATGAACCTCTAACTTACTTGCAGGTTCGTCCTTGACTTGTTGGGTTACTAAAAGTATCATGATCGATTCATTTATCGAAAAAATATCGTTGTGAAACTTTATCCCTTTTAGTTTTATGCATTTTCAAAATATTCCCATTAGGTTCAAGTTCCCTACTCCCACTGAAAAATAAGAATAAAATGGTCCTACTGGGTTCAAGCTCCATATAGGGACCCCACTAGGATCAAGTTCCCTACTTCCAATGGCAAATATAAATCTTGCTCATACTAAAGTCAGGATCAAGAACATCCACACATGTTTGAGGTAGATGGGATAAAAGTTAAATCGTTCCAAGATCTAGTCGATGCATTCCTCTCAGAGAAAGAGATAACAATCACTCGGGTCTATGGATCGACCTCTTGAGATTTTAAAACCTTGAATCGTTCTAAAACTTGTAGATGCATCACTTTCAGAGAAAGAGATAACAATCGTCTGGTTTAGATCTATCTCTTGAGATTTTAAAACTTAAGGATGTAATTAACAAACTTACATTATCCAACTTTCTTCCTCATCCCTCGTTCTCCTCAAGAATTCTTCCACTCGAATGGAGTGATCCTGAGGGACTTAGTTTCTGAGTTTCAAAGAAAGTGAAATCATTTCCACTTTTTTCCAGTTAAGAAATCTATTCCCTAGAAATGTGACTTCTTATAACGCATTACTATGTCAATTTCTTATTATTACACGATAAATGTATCACTTTGACATAGTAAAGTGTCTAACACATTATGCCTCTCGGTCTTTTCAACCAAGGTATTGTGGATATTGACAATACATCTCTTGGTTTTAAGTGGTTTAGGTCATACTTTCGACTAATCATAACTCATGAAATGTACAAGTAACGAACTTAAATAATAAATAGATTTTGAACGTTGTGGCTTTCGCCATCATAGTTCTTACCATATTGAGGAGAGTTTTATTTCTCATCTTCGCTATGTTTATTAATCGTGGAGTATAGGAATAAACAACTTATGTTCACTTCCCTTTCATCACACAAAACTTTGGACTCACCTTATAGATGTTCACAACCTTAGTCCATCCCCAAAACTTTATTTGATTCTCATGTTGACTTGCAAGAAGTAAGAACTAACATAATTATTCTTACTTATGGGAAATCAAATAGATATGATCGCAACTTTCACAGTCATATATTCAAAATGATGAAGTTGTAGGCCTTAGCCTTACCCTCTCATTCCTTTTGATGTCAAACATCAAAAAATGGATTAACAACGAGAATTCTGCTCTAAATGCCTTTCAAAATGGTTTTTGCTCCCTAGTATTCCTTTTTGCAATGCTTGCAATTAGATTATTTGAACTTACATAATTTATTAATACTCCTACTTCAACTAATCGATGTGCTCGATTTTACCAATGTGGTTGAGTTGCATGTATTAAATTCACATAATCCCTTATGATAATATAAAGTAGCTAGAATGGAAACAAGGTTTTACAATAGTCAGGTACTTTACCTTAACTAAGAAACTACTTTCGGTGCCAAAGAAGTCACCCACTCAAACACTGTCTAACTCATACCGCTATTGTTAGAGCACATATTGAAGACAAACTTCAATATAGTCACAACAAAATCTAATACAAGAAAAATTTCGGCTTTTGAACAAGACTAATTTGCTCATGCCAATTCCTTAAACTCCCACTTTCGAGTTGTAACTTGCATACTCAACTTGTTCCATCTTAGAACTAGTTGGTGTCCAATGAAGTCACGTCAAAACTTCATTGCGAGGATCCTTGAAGTTGAACTAATCGTCACCTAATGACGAAATTCAATTAAGAATAAGGTAACTTTCTTCATTTCTATGAGTTTGAGTAATATACCCTCAAAGGTGCATCTTCTCACATGTGATGTGCCTTTGGTCGTCAACATTTTGTTTATGTTTAAGGTGTTCCTCAAAATCTGTCTAGTCTCCACTTCTTGAGGATTTAGGTTCTTAAATCTTTTTTCCTTACCTTTGTAATGGAATTTCTCCAATAGAATGAGACGTTATCAAATTCCTCACAATCTCATGTTTGAGATAAATATGAGTTAGGTGCAACTCGATTTGTTCCAACTTCTAGGCAAGAAGTGGATAATAGCTTGGACCTTGTTCTTAATCAAACTATGATCATTATTACTAGCTCTCTAATCATATAGGTTTTTTTTTCTTTACTCACATGATTAGGACATTTGTAACAAGTATCAGTATCGATGGTCAAATACCACAAGCTAAGTTAGTCTCACTCCAACTATCTGCTCCTTTAATGCAATTTGCAAAAGCATTGCATCTTTATAATTGTACAGTAGCCAAATGAATTCATCATCCTTCGTACTAACAGGATGATGAATGTAGTGGAATTCTATAACTTCCACAGCTCATAGACATTTCGGTCCAAAATGTATTGAGTGGAATTCAGTCATAACCAAGTTCAATAGGGCACGAGCATATGCTCTTAGAGTACATGCTAGATTTCTATAACCTAGAATTTACGATCATTGCCGCCTAAGCTCAACATAGCTCAATCATACACTTTTTTATGGCTCGACATCAATTGGCTTTATAAGCGATGAGTATCACAATAAATATGACAAGCAACAAAACGTGATTGCACACAAGTAAGTCATATAGCAATACACATATATTTACCATCTAACAAAAATTAAACTAGTATAATCTCTTATTAAGTTTTGAATCAAAATGTATACTAGGTGTACATTTACCATCTCAGTCATAATAATTAATTATACTATATTTAATTTTATAGATAGTAAATAATGACTGTTTGAATTTACTTTTAAAGTCCATTTGAATTGGGAAATCCATGTTAATCATCTCAATTATCAAGACAAACTCAATAATTGGGCAATATATATCAACGTATAAAATATTGCAAATTAAATTAAGACAAATCAACATAATAATAAGCCAAAAATAATAAATAGAATCATCATCATTTATTGAACCAACATACAATCTAAATAATTTATCTCAATATTAATCCACGAACATTAACATTGGTTAGTGTTAACACATAAATAATGCTTATAAAATATCCCCAAAATAATATTATGATAATATAGCATTAAGCATATGTCTGCCAATTGGATACACGATGGACTTTTTTCAAAGTGTTATAATAGAATTCGTAAGTTGTTGTCAACTTATCAATAATTCTATTAATCATACGACCTTAAGGTGGATCTCCTACTTCTCATGATCTTTCTTTGTGATCATGGTGTAATATTAGACATACCAATTTCAAAATATTTCCACTCCCTAAAATCTCTAAGTGGCCTTCAATAGCACTTAGGAGATCATGTTTCCATGAAATTCTAGTATGCACTAATAACTTAGCTAATATCAGTGATGAGGTATCATAATCTTTTATGAAATAAGCGAACCTCCATCACCTTTGTGCACATAATGCATAATTATATATTTCCATTATGACCACCACCTTTCCAAAATACTTTATTTTGAGAGTCGTGCAATTTTTTTTTAATTTGCATTTTGCTCGATGCAATATGATTTTTACCTCATTTGTATATTTGCAATAAATTACAAATATAACGAGTATATATACGTACTCACATATTTCTCAAATAATTCAAAACTAATCTTAATTATCTAAATGAGAACCATATTTGTACATCTTTAAAATCAATTATTTTGAAAATTAATTTCCAAAATAATTTTTGGTAGAAAAATACATTTTTCACAATTTTTTAACAATTTTTAACACTCAAAAATTGAGAAAAAATAGTTCTGGAACTCAAAAAATTGCTAAAAATTTCAGAAAAATCCAAATTTTAATTCTACTGAAAATTTGGCAAATTTTGGTGGTCGGAACACTTGTCGTGGCAACACGCTCATACGCGTAGAGAAGAAGCTCTATGCGTACTCCACTCGTGCTAGTCCAACATCCGCCACATGTCACATCCAAGTGAGAATGTGTCATGGACAACACGTGTCAGAACACAGTTGGCCCATGTGGTGATGATGTGTGCCACGTGTAATTACACGTGTCGATGAGGTGGCTGTTAGGTGGTGTGCCATAATCGGCCAACAGTGCTGACGTATTTGACACGTCATTAGGACACATGTCATGTCCAGATTTAGCCACATGTCAATGTTACATGCTGCCACATTTTGAAGCCTCATGCGTCCACATGTTCGTGTCTCATTAGTCCACGTTTTTGCTCAATCAACTTTGACTAAGTCAGCATCTGCCACGTGTTGTGTTTTGAGTAGTCCGCGTGGTTTTCTTCATCCAATCAAAAATTGCCACTCACTCCAAGTGATGCGTTATGATTGGTCAACGTTCAGCCAATAAGAATGCGCCACGTTGCCTTATTGATCAGATGAAAAAAATTATCTAAAAGTTTCTCACTCAGTATTTTTTTATCGGATTTTTGCCTATTTGATGACCATCTCGATGAAATTTTGACACGAAATTTTGGTAGGTCACGTTTTTGGGGTCGCTGATCTCAAATATTTTATTAGAATTTCCAAATTCTAACTTTCAGTTTTTGGCTCTAGACGACTCGAAACAAAACTACGTTCGAGACTGAAAGTCGAATACAATAAAATTACAGCATACATTTTAGATAGAGAACAACAATATTTTGAAACATATTCAAAAAATATGTGCTTGGCTCTAATACCAATGAAGGAATCAGATCCATGTTTAACTAATAAACAATATAATAAATTGGTTCGACTTACTAATCTCGATTCCAGAGGAAGCACAAGTTACCATATCAGATTTCGATGTTGGTCCAGCGAACAAACCACAGTCGGGTTGTAACCGAAGAGAACTCATTTTTTTTCGCAGTCTTAATGCCTCATAGATCGACTCTTCATGTTACTAAAGCATGATAGAAGGAGATGACATCCATGGAGGAAGGAAGAAGAAGATTATGGAGGGAGAGGAAGAAAGAAACATATTTCTGTCCCTCTCTTTTTTTTTCCCTCTTCTTCTCTCACTCTTCTTCTTTTTATTTGTCCCCCTCATCTCTATTTATAATAGTCCTTCATGGACTTTTAGCTCATCTCATTCGGGCATACTAATTGGTCTCGGTTCACACATTGACCGACTAAATTCGGTTGACCTTTCTTAGGCGGACCACTTTTTCTAACAATTGAAAATGTTTTGAAATTTTAATCTATTTTGCAGTTAAAATTGATCATAGATCCTTAGTTCCTTTGAACAAAGTTTTTGTTAATATTATTAAAGCTGTTATATTTTAATTCCAGAAATTTTGAGTTCAAAATGAATTATGTTGTGTTTTCAAACCCAAATTTATGTTTGTGTTTTGGAACGTTTTTTGAAGGTCTAATTGAAACACTAAATTTCAGTTTTAAATCTTCTCGAAACTGCTCGTTCCTTAATATAATTATATATATATTTTTTAACTTTAAGATGTCTAAGCCTAATGAATGATCAGGCGGTACAATAGCCTTCTTTTTTTAATCCCGGTGCTTCATGAATAATAGCCTTCTTTTTACTTCAATAAAAATTGTTCGGTTTGATTCTGGAAAAGGGTTCAATTATGAAATGTGATTTCGGGTCACGAGCATCACTAAGGTCGAAATAAGACCATTCAACCACCACTTTTTCTTCCCCAAACGACACTTTCACGAATTCATTCCACTCCTTAAATTCAAACTAGGGTTTGAATGGATCCGTCGCAGACCACTGGGAGCGGAGGCAACGGCATTTGCCGTCGCAAGCGAACGACACGTCAGCAGACGAATCGAAGCAGAATTTGAACCAGGTCATCAACTCTATACAGAAGACACTGGGACTCATCCACCAGCTTTACTTGACCGTCTCTTCCTTCAATAGCGGCTCTCAGCTCCCTCTACTCCAACGCCTGTACTTATTACACTCAATCGCTTCTCAATTATTTATTTATTTGATCATTTATTGTGTTTGAATTATTTAATTTCTGATTTTGTAGGAATGGTCTTGTTACGGAGCTGGATAATATGGTCACATTGTCCGAGAAATGTAACATTCAGGTCCCTATGGAGGTCCTTAAGTGAGTTTTTTTCTTCTTTTTTTAATGGTCTTTTCGATTCAAATTATTGATTGAGTTTTGAAAGTGACTGAGTTTGTTCGTGATTAGTTTGATTGATGATGGGAAGAATCCAGATGAATTCACTCGAGATGTTTTAAATAGTTGTATAGCCAAAAATCAGGTCACTAAAGGCAAAACTGATGCTTTCAAGGTAATCCCCTGTTTGGTCTTTTGATATTTTTATGGCTTTTTTATTTGGTTAACTTCCTTTTTTGTTCACTGGGTGATTCTTTGTTTTTGCAGAGTTTGCGGAAGCATCTGTTGGAGGAATTGGAGCAGGCTTTTCCAGATGAAGTTGAGTCTTATAGAGAGATGCGAGCAATTTCTGCTGCTGTAAGCTCTCTTTACTGTTCTTTTGTGAATGTGATGTCAAGTCTATATTCTGCTGATATTCATACGATGATAGCTGAAAGTCATATTTTAGTTTACTGCATTTCTGAATGATGGACACTTATTAAACCTTGCCTTTGTATTGTAATAGTCTGTGAATCGGGTTTTAACTGGAATCCTAGGCATTTGGTGTTTGCTTGCCTTTGTCCTAGATTCAGTGTAAATCCATGAAAGTTTCTAGAATATGAACACCTGTGCCAACCAAATGGGAATGACAGTTAACAGTTAAGATTTTAGAGCCACTGCCTTTGAAGTATTTCTTTTCTAGAAACAGTTTGTAGAGACTGAAATTAGTATCTTTTTAGCTGAGGTGCTGATTTTCCTTCAATGTGGAGGTAATTAGAAACCACTTACTATCAGCCAATTGCTTGAAAACACCAAATCTTGGGTTGATTGCTTACAAGTGCTTTCATGCAGAAGTAGGTTCTGTTGGTGGATTGATATTGCCAATTTATTGTATCTGGTATTCATTTGTTATATTTAAGTTTCAACATGTGGCTGTCGTTTCAATTGGCCAATGAATGGAGCATGAGTTGGACTCCTGCATTTATGAGGAACAAGAGTACATATGTATATTCATTAGATGCAAGTTCCTTTGAATGTCTTAATAGAATCTTGATGCATTTTGCAGGAGGCGAAACGGCATGCTCAAGCACAAAATTCATTACCCAATGGAGATGGGAAGATTAAAATCGAGTTTTAGGTAGTCAGATAGTTCATCAATAAATTTTCCTTTATTTTTTTTTCTATCTGTATTTCTTGCATTAGGAGCTGATCTTCCATTCACCAATATAGCAGTATTTTTTACGTAAGTTCCACTTTCTACCATATTCATATTGTGAAAGCAAATCTACATGTTTATCCGCTCAAATCTGGAACTTTCTCATAGTATTATTATTGTTGATCCATTAATTTCCTTTTCTGAGTTCAGAGACATGGGTCAGTACAAGGCGTCGAGTGTAAGTCATGGACGGGGTGGAGTATGGCCATGGCCACGAAAAAGGTTGTCATTCGTAACACAAACATCAATCCCAAGGACTTGTTATGTTCATCGTCGCAGAACGTTCTCTTGATGACAGTCTCCTGAGTCCTGAGTGTGTATTTACAGATCAGATGGGTGTATATACAGATCAGATGGACGCCCCATGAAGAGATTATAGACTTACTCTCTGTGTATGGGATTCGTGTTGTCAACATGGACTAGGGGAGTGATGTTTGAGAGTGACTTCTACGTCGATGTGGGCATATGGACCATGTGGTAAACCGAATTGCCACTATAGTTTTTTTTTTGGTAAAATAGCAATATATTTTCTTCAAGAATGAAAGAATACAACTGTACAATTAGGCATATTGTTTCATTCCCCACCTCTCATATCAAGCTCTGACTCACATTTAGACAGAGAGCTATAAGAGGCCAAGAATATTGAAACAATTGCAGTAATGCTCTGAAAAAAATCTGTCCAAACCAGAACAAGCAACAACGATACAACAGTAGTTCATACAAGAGAAAACATCAAGACATTGAACATAATTACTTACCACAATTTTCATCTTAATATTTGCAAGTACTTGGAGAATAATTTGGTCTTTTGATGGAGTTTGACTTTTGAAAATAACTCCATTTCTTACATGCCACAACCAGTAGATTGCTGCAGTGATAAGGATCTTTTTGGACATGCTAAGTATTGATTTCTCTTTTGTTATCCTTGTGAACTAGTTAATTTCTCTTTTCCAAGGATACACTACTCTGTTAATCCTACACGTAACAAGTAAAGACTGCCATACATCGAATGAGAAAGGACATGCAAAGAATATGTGATCAATTGTTTCAGATAATGTGTTGCACATAACACATTAAGTCGCCAGCCATAATATAAAGCTATATTTTGTGTTTTGGTACAAAATCCAACCCCCCAAAACTAGCTTATACCAAGTAACATGCATGCTTTTAAGACGCAACTCATTCCAGGCATTATTTATTGAGTAGGCACTATTGGAAGAGAACTTCCACTTGACAATATCAGGGATAAGAGCATTAAGATGAGCAATATCATGCCATGCAACCTGGCTATATCAGGATCAAGTAGTGCCCATCCAGTGGCTTTACAGAAATCTAGCACCTTAGCTTTCTTTGGAATTCCTGAGTTATAGATGTTTAAGTCTGGAAATATATCGACAGAAGCCCCTTGAAACCAAGGATCATACCAAAAGGAAAAAGATTTGCCATCTCTTAGTGAATACATAAAGTCATGCTTAAGTTTTGATATGAGAGAGAGGAGATTTCCCCAAGCCCAGCTACAATCAAAAGGCTTGGTAATTTCCCAGAAACTTAGCTACTTTAATTTCTGTTGGGTAATCTAAGTAGCCCACAAAGAGTCCTTAGATGTCAAAATATCCCATACTTTTTTCCCAATAGCCACTTTGTTCTAGGATAGTAAATCTTTAATCCCCAATCTGCATTCTTTTTTCAGCTTACATACTGTGCTCTAGGATACTAGGCTCTTAGTGCCTTGATCCTTTCCTTGCCACAAGAAAGCTGGACATATCTAATCAATTTTCTTGATCACAGATTTAGGGAGGAGGAAAATAGAGCACTAATATACTTGGATACTCCTTAGAACAGGGATGGTCAACTGAAATCTACCAGCATGTGAAAGAAGTTTAGCAGTTTAAGAATTGATTTTGGTACTAATTTTGCTTATTAGAACAGAATAATGTTCTTTTTTCAGGCTTGTAGAAATAAGAGGCACACATAGGTATTTAACCAGTAACATCCCCTCTTTGAACATTAGAAAATTAAGCAATTGTTGCTTAATTTCATCACTGGTGCCTAAAAAAATATGGAACTCTTTCCTTCATTTATTTTCATCCTCGATGCAGTAGAAAAATGAGTAAGAATGCAGTCAATGGCCTGAATAGATTCCAAGTGGTTGCTACTAAAAATTAGTAAGTCATCTGCAAAAGAGATGAACCAGTTTTAGTTTCTTGCAGCCAGAATAGTATCTAAAAGACTGAGGCAAACGAGCATCAAAACCTCTAGACAAATACTCCATACATAATACAAACAACAAAGGAGATACATGATCTCCTTGCCTTAGTCCACAGTTGCTTTTTCAAGAACCTCTCAACTAATTCACTAATCATAAGTGAGAAGGAACTTGTTTTTAAGCAAGTCATAATCCATCCAATAAATCTAGAAGGAAAGCCTAAATCCAATAGGATTTCTTCCAAGAAGTCCTAATAAATGGAATCATAGGCCTTCCTTAGGTCAATTTTAAAAGCACAATCAGCTTTGTTGATGTTTCTATGATAATTCCAAAAAAGCTCATGAGCAATCAATATGTTGTCAATAATGCTTTTACCAGCAACAAACGCAGATTGGTTGACATGAATCAGTTTGGGCAAAATGCTGCTTAAACGATTAGACAGAACTTTGGAAATAATTTTGTAAAGAATTGTGCAGCAAGATATAGGTTTGAAATCATTAAGAGATGCAAGTGCAACAATCTTAGGTATGATAGTAAGGGTGGTCGAGTTCACCAGAGTTAGAAGCTTGCCAGTGTGGAAAAAATCCTTCACTGCAAGTAGGGCTATAAATGAGCAGAGATACTCGTTGTTAGGTTCGATAAAGCTCATTCATGACACGACTCGTTAATAAACGAGCCGAGTTTGAACAAAATTTTAAGCTCGAATCAATAAACGAGCCAAACTTGAACACCTAAAAACTCGGTTCGAAAAACTCGTGAATATGCTCTTTTATGTGTTCATGAACAATGCTCGTGAACAAACTTGTTTGTAGGCTCGTATATATATATATGTGTGTGTGTGTGTGTGTGTGTGTATAAATGTATATATGTTTACATATGTTTTAAACTAAATTATGAAAAATACTTATGTTTGGAATATTATTCAATATTTGAGCCATATTAACAAAAGTGCAAATTTATATTAATCGACTGTACTTATTAAAGTATAAGTATGCTCGCATAAGATCTAATATTATGTTGAATTTGTAAAATAAATTGAAACTTCTAATAGTTTTTTTGTTTAACTGCATGCTCAATATGATTTTATTGAACAAACCTAAACTTAAATGTATTCTTTTTAGAGTTTTTGTTCAATTTGAACTTACAATCTCATTTACGATTTTATTTAAGTCTTTGTTGAGCCGAGCTTGAAAAGCTCAAGAACAAGCTTGTGAGCTCGCGAGATTTGATATGAACCGAGTTTTAACAAGATTTTAAGCTCGAAGAAGAGCTTGAGTTCAAACTCGAGCTCAAAAATTTTTTGTCGAGCCGAGCTTGAACACTCCATAACTCAGTTCGGCTCGGTTCGGCTTGATTACACCCCTAACTGCAAGTGTAATATCAGTTCCAATGATTGGCCAATAATGCTTATAGAAGTTGCTGGAATAGCCATAAATTATTGGAGCTTTGTTGCCATCAATGCTTCAAAGGGCATTCTTAATCTCACTGTCTGAAACCTCAGAGCATGTATATGCTTATTGATGAAATCAGGACACTTAGCATCAGCAAATTGAGGAAGCACTTCATTCATCTTTCCTTTTGCTTTGCCCTCATACAATGTCCACTATGGTTAGAGTTGAAAAACAACTTTTTGAGTGTTTTTTTTTTTTTGCGAAATGCAGTCCATAATATTCATCCATCAATCGAAACAGAAATCGCAGAGTACTCAGAAAGGAGACTATGCAATAGGACCATAGCTCGTTAGAGGGATGCGCGGAAGCTAAAACCTACAAAACGAAAAACGGGGAAAAGTTCTACGGTCCTAAAAATAAACAAAGCAGAGAAAACATAAAACTAAAAAACCTACCAAACACCTACAGAGGGTTGAATTTCTCATTTTTGTTTGTAAACTGTAAAAGAAATTGGGGTTAAAGATCGATATTTATAGGGATTTATTGGTTTGAGTTATTTAATTTTTGATTTTGTAGGAATGGTCTTGTTATGGAGCTGAGCTTGATGATATGGTTAAATTGTCCGAGAAGTGCAACATTCAGGTTTAGGTTTTAGTGTAGCAGGTTTTGCAATGATGAACCCAAATATTCTTTTTTTAATCTGAAAATACACAAATATTCTTGTGGACAATGTATTAATGGACAAAAATACAGTCGATGACACGGTTATTAAACACTATTTAACATGAAACTGTACCTGACTAGAAGAACCAACAGTCAACTACAATGGCGGTTCAGTCTTTGGCCTCCTGTAATTCCAGGAAGGTGGCATTAAGCCGCCACCAGCCTTTAAATATTCAATTCTGAACCAAACCCTTCCTTATTCAGATCCATATATAGACCCCAGATTGATTTTGCTTTCGCACCTCTAAAACACTCAACATCACTTTCTGTTCACATCCAATTATTTGTTCCAAAGTTGGAAGCTTTTTGTCTGATATGATCATGGAGAAGTCACCACTGAGACAGGTCACATTGGAGAAAGCAAGTTCAAGAAAGCCCAAAAGGGCTAGGAGATTGAAGCTTAAACTCACATGGAATACTTTGAGGAAGGCATTGACTTGCAAAATCAAGTTGAATTGTCTTCATTTAAGTAATAGAACTGGAATGAGACAACTTTCTACTGTCAAGATACACAGGGTTGTGGATGTGAAGCCTATCACAAGATTGCCAAGGAACAAGTCTTGCCAGCCCCACAAGTCACTGGCTAACCTTCTTCGCATGCCTTACTCTGCATTGGATTTCGTTGATAAAGGAGATAAAATGACACCTACATTGTCAGCAAAGCAGAATATATCAACAACGTGGACTGAACTTCATGGTTCTAGCAACTGGGAGAACCTGACTGATCCTCTCCCTGCTGATCTTCTACGAGAAATTACCAAGTATGGAGAATTTGTTGAAGCCACTTATGATGCATTTGATTTTGATCCTTTGAGTGAATATTGTGGAAGTTGTAGATTAAATAAAAACAAGTTATTGGAAGAATAAGCCTTGCCAAGCATGGCTATAACGTGACCAAGTACCTTTATGCAATGTCACATGTTGATGTGCCTGAATGGCTGCAGCAGGCATAGAGTACATCGAGCAAAGATTCCAACTGGATGGGGTATGTTGC
>CAODLS010978848.1:0-12389 GCA_948243855.1 Flueggea neowawraea | reverse complement strand
AACATATAACAATATTTCATAGATATGAAATGAAATGTCTCTTTATTAATTGATAAATCCAATGACAATGTACATAAATTATTGGCCTAGAGCACCAAAATTAACAAAAATAACACATTTATACTAAAACTTAATGCTAATTTTTAAAAATAACATGCAAGTTTACAAATATTTAGAATGTCACATTATGTTTATTACATATTAAAAATGTAATTTTTAATAAAATCTGCGAGATATTGCCGTATTTTGCCGAAAAATTGATTTTCCTTGAGAAATTGATTTTTTTATAAAAAAATATTTTTAATCCAAATTGTGTTTTTGGGTTCACAATGATTCACAATAGGCTACACAGTTCATATTTTCAAAAAAATGTAAATAATTTTTTTAATTGTTTTTTGAAAAAATTTAAATGAATTTTTTCTTCAAATTTTTTTTAGGGTCGATTTTGACGTTCACAATAGTTCACAAAATAGTGTACATTATATTGTATATTATTGTGAACAATTTTAAATGGTTTACAATTGTTCACAATAAGGTTCACAATTCATATTTTATGAAAAATGTAAATAATTTTTTAATTATTTTTTTAGAAATTTTAAATGAATTTTTTCTTCAAATTTTTTTAGGGTCGATTTTGACATTTCACAATGGTTCACAAAATAATGTACATTATATTGTATATTATTGTAAACCATTGTGAACTATTTTAAATGGATGATAATGGTTCACAAATAGAGTACACCGCTTATATTTTTTAATACTAAATAATTTTTTTATTTTTTTGTACATTCACAATGGTTCACAAAATAATTTACATTCTAAATTTTAAAGTTCATAATAGAATACAATTTTTAAGTTCGCAATAATTTACGCAAATCCAAAATTTTTCAAAAAGCCTAAATGAATTTTTCAAGCAGTTTTGAGGTTCACAATAGTTCATAACGGTGTACATACATTACCGTGAACCATAAATATATTTCATAATCCTTATAAAGAGTGATAAACACTCTTTATATCATATGGTATTTATGGTAGTATAATCCTATATATAATAAGGAAAAAATATAAAAAAGTTATGTTAAGTAATTGAAAACTATTTTTCTTATGGGAACTAGCAAATAACTTTGAATTTTAGAGAGTTGCATTAGAGAATAATTTTTTCTTACTCTATAAAATTAAAAACACTATTTATTTTTGGTAAAACAAAACTTTATTATAAAGAGTGTCATTGAAGATGCTCTCAGATGGGTTTCCAAAAAGTGGGTTCAGTTATGGGCAAAGGTTTGGTTAGGTATGAATAAAGGTGTTTCCTTTTCTGTGTATTTTTTGTTGGCCAAATACATGTGAACCTCCTGAACTTATATTGATCATGCAATTTACCCCCTAAACTTAATGACTCGGTACAAATACCCTCGAACTTGCAAAAATCATTATAATTACCCCTCAAATATTGAAAACGTGACCGGTTAACACCGACTAGGCATATACCTGGCAATGCGCGTGACTTCAATTGCTTGAAGGCGCGTGTGACATTAAAACTAGATGACATGGAACTAAAAAAATATGACATTTTAATCTGTTATGTATGCCATGCCACTCCTTTTTTGTCTCTTTTAGTCTTAAACTAACTCAATCCAAACTCAAACCCCAAACCCAACACGCCCATTAAACCAAGTAACCAAACCCACTCCTCTTCTTCAAACCAACTCATCTTCCTTGTCCCCTTCTCTGACACCTTCCCCCCAACTTTTGTGTCTCCTACATTTTACTCTCTCTATCTCTCTCTCTTCCCCCCTCTTCTCCTCCCACCACCTCTACCTCCCCTCTCTTACTTTCTCGATTTTCGATCTCGTCGATGCAACAACCCTATTATTGGCCATAGAGTTCAATTTGCAGCTTCAGACTGAAGATTCTCTGAAATCGAGTGTCAAGGATGATGTCATCGTTGTGGCTTAGGGTTGCGTTCAATTTGCAGCTCAGATCGAGGAGAGAGTTGTGTGTGAGAGAGAAAGAGAGTTATATGTCTAGAAGTGTTTCGAATCGGAAGGAGATTGGTGGGAGGAGCTTGTCAATGATTGACATTGACCGTCATAATAGGTTAGTCTCGTATGGTCCTATTCCCAGTTCAATTAATTATGAGGTAAACAATTGAACTTGATTCTCCGTTTTGTGTTATTGTGAATGTGATATTCTATTGTTGGTTTTGTTTGTTTTCTATAGAGTGAACTGGAACAAGAGAGGAGTACTAGGTTGATTTGTGTTATGGTTGGGTGACTGTGTTGTTTTCGAATTTTCCTAGTGATGGTGGGTGGTGGTGGTGATGGAGGTGGGTGGGTGACTATGTTGTTTCCGAGTTATTCTGATGGAAGTATTCATTGTTCTTCACTTTTTTGTTTCAAATGAATGGTTTGAATTCTTTTCATTGAAAATTGATTTCTATTATTGAGTCGGAGATTTCAGATTTCGATTTATTTGGGTTGATTTCTAAACTTCAAATCTTGAATTGATTGAGGCAAATGGTGGTGGTGGTGATGGAGGTGGGTGGGTGGCAGGGTTGATGATTGTGGTGGTAACTGAGTTTTGGTTTTGGTTTGTTGAGTTTTCGGTTAGGTTTTGAGCTTTTGGTTCTTATTTTTTGAACTGGTGGTGGTGATTGATGGTTTTGGTTTGTTGGTCTTGGTTGTTGGGTTTTTGGTTGGATGTTGGGTTTTGGGTTTTCAGTTTGGTTAAGAATTAAAGGTTTAATGGTCTACGTGGCACGCCTTTTATTTTCCACGTTGGCATCTAAAATTCCATGTCACACACGTGGAACACACTTGCTTTGGTTGATGTTAAACGGTCACGTTTTCAACGTTTGAGGGGTAACGATAGTAATTTTTGCAAGTTCGATGGGATTTGCACCAAGTCACAAAGTTCAATGGGTAAATTGCATGATCGATACAAGTTCAGGGGGTTTACATGTATTAGGCCATTTTTTGTTCTTTCGCAAAGTGAATTTAACTTTTTGCTATTTAATATTGAGGACAATGTTGTTGTTTCTTAACTGGTATACAATAAAACATATATTATTTTTAATTTTTTTTTTATCCTCAGGTGAGTTCAATCTCAGCACCTCTAGATCTTAAGGTGAACAGGGTTGTCAGCTCAACCAACCTCTAGATCTATATCATTTTTAAATAGTGTTTTTTTCCTATTAGTAAACAGGGACGGGTCATGGTTAATATTGTAAAAGATTTCGTACTATCGTAAAACATAATACATATATAAAATATATTTATAGTTTATTTATGTCACGACCCATTCCCAGGATTATGACCGGCGTACGAGGTGAACCGTCTATGGGAGTCCGACCCATCTCGCACAAGCCTCTATAGTACAGAACTTCTATCCAAACATCATATTAAAAGAAATATGAAAAACAAATAAAAGTATAATATTTGTTTATTAAAAACAAAACATGTATAATATTAAGTGCGAAAATTATTTCAAATTAAAACATTTGAAATGACAAAAACATAAACACATCCTACAGGAACCCGGTGTGGAGCATCTAACAAATCATACAAATGGCCCGGTCAAAAGGGCACTGACCGCAACATTATAATCTCTCACTGAGCATCAAATGCCAACGAACATAATCCACAAGAGTCATCTGCAAGACGATAATAACAGGGACAAAACAAACAAAAAAAAAAGGTCAAACCCTATGAGTGAGGGACAACACTCCAAATCGCCTCATAAGTGCCTCACAAAGACTGGTTTGAAAACCATTTGAAAACTAACACATGTTTTATACGACAGGTATACATACGTATACACTATATACATAGTATGGTTTCCACGAAAACATTTCGAAATCGTTTGCAACCAAAGCAAACAACATACACGAAATCCTTCTGGAACTAAACCAAAATCTTTAAAAAATCTTTTTCAAACCTTATTAAAGCTGTCATGCTTTCCAAAATCAAAACAAAACTTTTCAAAAACCGTTTTATTTTATCAGAGCTTTCAAAATAAAACCCTTTTAGTTGTACTAAGTATTTTAGAAATCCAAAACCTTTTTATCGAAAACTCTTATCAAAGTTCAAAACTTTGCCACATAAGCCTTATTTTCCAAAATATTTTCAAAATAACTAAATCTCAAATGTTTTAAAACCCAAACAGGATTCTTTTGAAAACCTTTTGCCTTAACAAAGGTTTCAAACAAAACATCTTAAGATGAACCAAAACTTCCAAAAACCCTTTCTTTTAAAGCTGTTATCAACTGTTTCAAAAACAGAACTCAAAACCTTTCTAGTTTTTATCAAAACTTCATAATTCAAATACTTTGCCTTGTAGGCATCATAATACTAATACTATTATCTTCAAAATCATATCTTATCGAAACATATTCTATAAATATCGAAGTCAAAAATATATATCACGAATAAGGGACCACAAACATAGTGTGGTGAGATCCGGGTCACTCAACCACCTCATCAATGATTGGGGTCATACCACTAATTCATAATCTAATCATGTGCCCTCGTCAGAACAACATGGCTACCAACTACCTGGTAGCTGGGTTTAACAGTCATTGGTATACCAAAGGCTACGTACCCCGTAGCATAGGTGTCCCGTCTCCAAAATATTATATAATATATTTAAATCCAAAACATAACGGTCATGTGACCGAGCATATCAAAACAAATCAGATATATACGATATAACGTATATATATCATCTTCCAAATCAATTCCATAATCCAAATATATATAAATATATATATTTTCAGAAACGAATCTTTATTTTCGAAAAGATATTCGAAAATCCAAAAAAATATTGTTTATCGAAAAACGTGTCACATTTCTCAAATCGTGTTCATAGTACAAAATGTACAGATTAGAAACTAAAACATAAACTCTTAACATTCAAACCAAAGCATGCACTCAACATAAAAAATAGTGGAAAACATATATACAAATATATATGTACTTTTTCCCAAAAACAAAGAAGTGAATTTTTATTCACATAATCCAAATTATTTAATTTAACTAATCATTAGATTAGTACAATTTACATGCTATGGTGATAGCACAACAAAAACAAATATAAGTGGAAGAGACACAGCCTATGTGTCTGAAGCTGTCATCCACTCATCTGGATGCTAAGCTTCCAAACTCCAAATCGCTGACCACCGGTTGATGGTCGGTCACCTCAGAACTCGAACTAAGCTGAAACAAGTGTTTCACAAATACATCAAATACAGTGATTGTGGCAACATAGAATATGCATAAAATGCAAATATAGACTCGGACGTCATCAGCGTCAGAAATCCTATTTCGATTGAAGATATATCACTCACGGCCCAAAAATCAAAATTAATGTAAAATTACGAATTAGTCTCCAACTTTCGTAAAATTACACTTTAGTTCCTAAGACCTCGAAAATTAATAATTAATTCTCAAACTTTCAGAATTTATAAATAAACCCTCCAAATAACCCAATTTATGGATAAAATCTCAATTTTCTCAAAATTGCAAAATTACCCAATATTTTTAAAAATTAAAAATTTATGTCGTATTTTTTCTAAAATTACCACGATTATATAAATAGTTAAAATTTCCAAACAAACCCTCAAACTCTCACAAATTGCAAATCAGTCCCTATTTATCATCATCAACAACCGCATTCATAATAACTTATCACTATAAAATTCAATAATTAAATTTATAATAAATAACAAATCACTTAAACTCTTTAAGATCTCATCTTAACCATTAAAGATTGGTCTCAAATTTCTGAAATTCACTGCGGGAATCGGAAGGAAGTAATGTCGGAAAGTCGTCGGAGTGTCGCAGGCTGGTCACCGGAATGCCACCAGAAAATTAATGGCTAGTCCAGTTCTGTAGATCTTGATGAGCCGAATCCAGTGGCGGCAACCTTACGTCCTAACTCCTCTCTATTCGCCGAAAATTGTCCAAAAATCGTTCGAATTTGCTCTCTTGGTGCTGCCGAATTTCGGTGATTTTGCTGGCCTTCACCAGTCTCAAATGAAAGAGCACATCGTCAGGAACGAGGAGCAACTTACGGTTCGTCGATTGGATGCCTAGAACTCGAATAATGAAATTTTGAAACATTTCTCCTTTTTTTTCTTCTCTTTTCTTCCCCTCACTCTCTCCTCTTTTCTTTTCTTTCTTCCCATCTTTCTGCGGCTCAACTATCTGCACCTTTTATTATTCTCCCTTTTTTATTTTTTTCTTTCTTCCCTTTCTTCTTATTTACAAATCAGCTCTTTTTTCCTTTTATTATTTTTCAAAAGTCACCATAATTATCTTTCAAATTTTTAATTTTATAAAACTTCTCCAAATAATAGTTCTCCCAATTATTTCATTTATAACTTCAAATATTTATTCATATATGCTCTAATTCAAAAATTTTGTTTTCTAATAATTTTAACATTTAAGAGAAAATACGAGACATTACAAAAATATTTTCGAACATCTCAAAACATCATTAAACATCTAAAATCATCAGTCAATACTCTAAGTTATTCCAAAAATCAAATTGAACAAGGCCGAAAAGCTACATAAATCTTAACCAAAACAGACGAGTATTACAATTTAAGATATATTTTATGTATTTATAATATTATATGAGATATTAACATATTATATATAATATGTTTTTTCTTATACTTGCTTATTTTAAAATATATTATATAAAAATATAATATCAATTTTTTTACTATGATTTTATTCATTGTCGTGTCTCAAGTGAATTTAGTTCTAAATTTGTCGTTGGCAATAATAATGGTAATTTAAGCTGACCTTTGTTGAATTATTTCTACATTATTTTTTTGTTTGTTTGTGTAAATACTCTTTTCCTTTACCGATCAAATTTGAGTTTTAGTTCCAAAGTTTATTTCATACTACAGTTTTGTTACGACATTTCACCCAAAATCATTGGTTAATACTTTTAGAACTTAAGGTGGTTTTTGATTTTTTGGCTAGCATAATGATAAGATCAGAATCTTAAAATGGCAGTTTTGGAGTTAAAAAGAGTTTTTGTAAGTATCCAATTTAATGTGGTCCACATGAATGACTTCATGGCAAATTGTGTGCTTGTAGCTTTGGGGGCCTTCTGTTTGTCCTGCTTTATGAACTGTCCAATTTCTCGACAAAACAACGTTAGGTGTCGAGGTCAATAATTACTTGAATGAATATCGACATATCAGGTATTTTTAGCTGGACTGTATCTTTTTTTATTTAATGTGTGAAATTGATGTGCCGCCAACCTTCTTACCTGAGATTCAACTTTCCTCCATTTGTGCTTGCTCTCTCTCTCTCTCTCTCTCTCTGTTGGTTTCAGGGGAAAAAAAATCATGGAAGAAGGATCTTCCACAAAGCCACTCCTCTTAAAAGAGAAGCTTGACAACAATGGTGGTGAATGTAATGAATATGATGATGCTGGAGATGTGGCAAGCGATTTCCCTTCAACCATCACATCTATGCTTCTCTTCAGCACAACAATTGCCATTTGTGGTGCTTACCTTGTTGGAAATGCTGTAAGTGTAAACACAAGTACAATTTATATATGTTCAGGCGTTGTCTTTTTGGTCGCGAGTCCAGGAGTTGTCTCCAGCTCTATAGAGTCGATTGTTCGATTCTTTAAATGGAGAGATTTCTTACATGATATTAAAATATTCTGTAATCAAACAGTTCCCCAATGTATTATTTATTCAAGTCGAGTCCAAATGTTAATGGATTGTTGCCCTTTTCAGTATAAAAAATTTGCAGGGTATAATAGTTCAAAATTCCATTTCTAAAAATTGATTATATTATTGTTTTTAAGTAGTTGAACCCTTTTTGGCTGTCATTAAAGACATGCATGTTTCAGCATGGCACTTACTAAAAATGGTATCTATGTGATTTTCTCTAGATGGGATACACATCACCTGCTCAATCTCAAATTTTGGATGAGTTAGGCCTTTCTTTGTCAGAGGTAAGTGTAGAATGTTTCTGCTATCTGTTTCCATGTTATATCTTAATTTAGAAAAGGGAAAAAAATCCATACTACCACTGAGATCGTTGTTGGCAGTATTCGGTTTTTGGTTCAATATTGACTGTTGGAGGACTGATTGGAGCAGCATTTTCTGGGAAGATTGCTGATCTTTTTGGTCGCAGAGGCGTAAGTACCAGAGTCCTTTTTGCAGGACTGCTCTCATTAGATGATATTGCAGGTCAAAGAAACTAATAGTTTTTACATTTCATTGATTTCTCTTTTCTTTTCTTTTAATGACAGGCAATGTGGGTTTCTGATGCTTTTTACATCCCTGGATGGCTTTTAATAGCAGTAGCCAAGGTTTTCTGTACTTTCTGATGCTTCATGTCCTTACTTGTTAATCTATTAATGTTCAGGTAGTTCAAATATGAATAATGGAAGTTACTTTTTCTGTGATGGCGCTCAAGTACCATATAGTTTCTCCCTTTTATAACATTCGCTTGAAAATCGAAGCTAATTCAATAGCGTACCCTTTCTTCAGAATTTTTTTTCTGTGTCAAGAATTTAATATTTCTGTTCTTTTAGTACTTTCAGAGTATAGATTAAAGCTATACTGTTTGACATAGGGTGCTTTATCACTTGACCTTGGAAGATTGTCCATAGGCATTGGAACTGGGATCCTTTCTTATGTGGTTTGTCCTACAACTATATACCTTATTGATTCGGTATGAATTTCTTCTTCTTTTTGGATCGATATGGATTTGAAATATTGTACTTGGATTTTGCAGGTACCTGTTTACATCGCAGAAATCACTCCAAATAAATTCAGAGGGGCATTTACGACACTTAATTTGGTATATTTAGAAGTCATAAAATCCATCTTTAATTCATTCTGTCATTCTTAATGATTTTGCAATTTATAGTTGATGATAGGTAGTGGCGTATCAGTCACATTCATCGTTGGTTTTTACATCAATTGGCGAATCCTTGCTGTATTAGGTACTGACTGTTATCTAACTTCATTCCTGCAAGTTTTGTGTTACTGAAACCAGAAGCCAGTTTTATTATCTTCACTTTATGGTTCCAATGTCAGGTCTAGTCCCTTGCATAATTCAGTTTGTCGGATTGATATTTATTCCAGAATCTCCCCGATGGCTGGTGAGTTTTTATCTATGATGCCTATTTTTAGTCATAAACATTTCCTTTATGAACATAAGGATGAATGTGCCAAGAACCAGGTACGTAAAATTCAAATTTATGTCAAAATCAATTAGATTTAAGCAAGAATGTTTTTTTTTTCCATTGTTTTCATCAAATTACTTGTGACCTGACCAACGAGATGTTGTTCCAATGAGTAGAATTTACCTATGAAGGATTAGGTAGAAAAAGAACTAGTGACCTGAGAAAGAGTTGAGATGATACGATCATAACAGTTTTATACAGGCTAAACTTGGTAGAGAGCGAGAGATGGAAGCTGCTCTTCGGCGGCTTAGGGGAAAACATATTGATATCTCTTTGGAAGCAAGTGAGATCATTGTAAGTATTTTTTGTATTGCACTTCATAGCTACGTGCATGCAATTGAATTTTTATTTTACTTTCAGGAGGTTTAGTTCACAAATCATTTTTCTTCGTAGATCTGTGAGGAGAAACTTAATCTGATAGTAGAAGGTGGAATCAAGAATTTGTTTCAGCGAAAATATGATCGTGCAGTTACTGTAAGCCTCGAGAATGTATTCAAACTCTTTTCTTCTGAATTTCAAATTTAATTGATAAAATGCCATCAAAATGAAAATGGATTAGGTTGGAATTGGGCTGATGGTACTGCAACAGCTTGGAGGGGTCAATGGCTATGCATATTATTTAAGCTTCATTCTCGAATCTGCTGGTAATTAACGACCTGATAAATGCATCATGACATTCAAGTTCTGCAACGATAAAGACATGCATTAATGTAAACTATTGGTGGATCTTGTAGGTTTCCCTAGTACTCTTGGTTCTGAAGTTGTAAGTGTTGCTCAGGTATGGCTGTGCAATGTCAAGTCCTTTTTTGCAAATTGATTTGCCGTCTGCTAAACTTGCATCTGATGAACTTTGCTTGAGGTTTTAACTGCAGGTTGTGATGACTATTTCCTGCGTGTTCCTGATTGATAAATTTGGAAGAAGACCACTTCTGATGGTTAGAATAGAATTTCTGAAATTTGAATGCATTTATCGGAAAAGTAATGTCAGAAATCTGATAAGTCTCGTTTACAGGTTTCAGCAGCTGGAATGTGCTTTGGCTCACTAATTACAGCACTGTCCTTCCTTTTCAAGGTTCCAACTGTCGAAAAAACAGAAACTTTGTGAATTCTGACATTCTGAGTTCCAGGATTTCGATTTTAAATCTTTCAGTTTCTTGAAAAGTAAAGTTTCATTTTCAGGACTATCAATTGTTGAAGCAAGTAACTCCCACTATGACAGTGGTTGGAATACTAGTAATGTCTCAATTAAGTCTTAACAGAAGTCTTTATGCTCCCTGATTTTTGATACAATTCTGAAACTTAATTAGATAAGGATTAAAGTGGTTTGTTTGATTCTGCTATCAGGTTTTCAAAGGATCCTTGTGCACAGGTTTTGGAGGGATACCATGGACCATAATATCAGAGGTTACTCAAAAATTCTGAAATAAAATGCAATTTACAAGATTGAGCTAAACCAATTGAGGGCTAATTTTCATTTTTGTTTTTTCAGATATTTCCTACAAACTTGAAGGGTACGGCTGGAAGTGCTGCAAATATTGTGAACTGGTCAGGGTCATGGATTATATCTTACACCTTCAATTTTTTGTTTGTGTGGAGCTCAGCAGGTAATAATCCAGGAGTTCTTTCTCTATGGACATTACTCACTCTGCATAAATATCCTTTTGAGTTTCGCTAGATGGTATTCAAGATATCGGTACCCAGTTGTTTATGAATAACGATAGTTAAGGCCTGTTTAGTTTGGAAAATTTTCCGAAAGTTTTTAGAAACTTGGAAAATAGAAATGGAAAACTAGAAAACTTGTTCAGAGGATTGGAAATTTTTTCAAATATTGTTCACATTTCCAGGAAAAAAAATAACAGAGAACAAAAAAGAGAAAACACTTTTCAAAACTAAATAATCGCTACCATGAATATCGGCCGTCTAGTTTTATATGAACAATTGATGAGGACATGATGAATGATGTGCTGCTGTAATTTCAGGAGTATTTTTCATGTACGCAATAGTTTCTGGTTTGGCTGTGATATTTGTGGCGAAGATGGTGCCAGAGACCAAGAATCTAACGCTTGAGGAGATACAAGTATCAATGGCTGTACATGAAGAAGACACATTGTGATACTTCACGAAATGCTTGAAATGAACATGCTTACCTAAAAATTTCCCAGAATACTTAGTGGGGACTGTTTATTCGAGGTAAATAATTTTTGTATATTACCATTTACGACTACAAATGCGTATCACTCTTTCTAAATTTTTTACTATACAATCTACTTAATTTACAAAATTGAACTAAATCAAAGACCTAAAATGCCTTGAAAAGCATGGTTCATGACAGGGTCTTAACTTGGTCACATGCGTAAAGCTCGTGAGTGATTGAAATGTTGTGAGTTTCTGAAATTATTACATCATTATCATGATGGGTCCAACGACCAACGTTTGACATTTATTGGCTCCACGATTGCATCAACCAATTGGTACTGCCTCTGATTAGGAAAATATCTTGTTAGTTCTGTGTATTTGCCTATGTGACTTTTATCAATCTCATCTGGTTATTGCTTTTAGGGCGGTTCCAACGCGGAGCAATGAGAAACCATTGGCCCCGCGTTGGCATTGGTTCCCCGTTATGGTGAACCAATGCCAAAAGCCCCGTGTGGGGAGGTCTGCAGAGGGCAAGACCGCCCCACAGGCGAGGCCCATCATCAAAAGAAAAAAATATTTTTTTTTTATTTTTTTATTATTGTAAAGTGAACCTTTGACTTTATTTTTTCAAAATTTTCCATTATTTGTGTTCTTTTTTCTATAAATTAGTTTTGTTGATCCAATTTGGTATTGCATATTTCATCTCCTATCTATTCTTCTTCTATAAGAAAAATGGATTCCAATTCTACCAATTCTCAAGAATTCAATCCAAATTATTTGTCAAGTTTCGAAAACCAATCATACAATTTTCAATAACCAAAATTTTCAAATCCTCCAATTTCGCCGTACCATTTTTTTCTCAAAATTTCACGTATACCCAATACACCTCTAATGCCCAAAGTATGTTATTTCCTTTTCTCGCACCGCAAATGCAAAATATGCAATTTCCTTTTCCTTACCCCAATTTTCAAAATAATTTCACCAATTTGGATATTGGTTCTGGGACAAATAATTCAAATACTACGGAA
>CAODLS010978613.1:0-11169 GCA_948243855.1 Flueggea neowawraea | reverse complement strand
CTGGATTTCGGTTGTGGCCTTTCGTTCAGAAACAACACTCGGGCACTGTTTATCACATACGTTTGAACCCCACTTATGTCCAACACTTTCTGAATCTCTGCAGTTCTCACCACATCATGGTACGAGGATCTCCTTATCTGCCCATTACATTTAACATTAACATCATCAAACATACCACCACCTCTGACTTACCAATCGAGACTAACTCAAGTAGTAGAATGTCTATATTAAAAACTCTGAGGTTCAAGGGTAGATTTGTCCCTCATTGTGTTAGAAAAAGAAAATTGTGAATGAAATTGAACAAACCCACCTGAATTACTTGATGATCTTTGTGTCTTGAAGATCTACAATAGAAGCAAAATGCATCACCTTTACAGTCCAAACAAAACATGTTGCATTCACTTCGTGCTGCATCGCCATGAGTCCGGCAAACATTGAAGAAATCTGTGCTAAGCAATGACTCGAGCCATGGTGGCACCAACATTGAGTCCTGCATTACATAATTTCGAGACCAACCCACAAAAATAAATAGATGTGGCATCACATTACACATTTAATGGTGCACAAATTGAGTGAGAGTAATCAACATTACCATTTTGAGGACTCAATTTGGAGAAATGGAAGAATTTTTGTAGAGAGAGAAAGAGAGGAGAGAGAGAAAGATAAACAAACGACTTGCAACTTAGAAATCAACAACAAAACAACGCCTAGACTAAGGGACAAGACTCATAAAACAAATGTGGTAATACTAAGCGATTGGACGGGAGAGATCGATCGTGGTGGCTGAGGATGGATTTGGAACGTTGGATTGGTAACAAGGATGGGTGCGGTTTGACGCTTACGTTGCTTTGGATCTTCTTTGCGTCTCTACGTAGTCACTAAGGTCGGCCACTTGGCTACGCATGAACTTTGGTTAGCTGTTCCCTCAAAAAAATCCCTCCTTTGGGTTAATGCCCATAGCCCCCATTTTCTAAGCTGTTGCTGAGGTATTTAGAGTTAAACAATTCACAATGTGAAAATTAGAGTGACTTGGCCCAATTAAAATGATTATGGCCTTTTTCAATTACTTTAATTTGTTATGGTTCATGGTAAAAAGATACAAAAATGTGAAGGTTTAAAAGAAAAAGTACACCGATGTTTTTATTTGTAGTAATAAATAAATACGTCTTTAATGCTAAAAGAATGAGAGTTTAATTTTGTGGACTCAGGCCTGGATAAAACAGAATATAAATGGTCTCTTCATTTATATATTTTTTTACACACCGTGAATATTAGATTATTAACGGTTTTTTTCTCTAATTAATCTTGAATCAATGTATTATAATTAATTAAAAGTTTATAGTTTTGATGTCATTTTCAATATTAAATAATTTGAAGAAGATTTTTTAATGATATATTGAAGATATAATAGTCGATTTTTGATATTTTTTTAAGATATTTATTGAAGAATCGTAAAAGATCTAATATTTTTCAGACTTATCGAAGAAGATCATTCTTGCATTCGTTTCACTAATAGAATGATTGTCTTTAATTGCTAAATCAAAATAAATTCTAACTATAATTGTTATTATATTTTTCGCAGAAATATTAATCTAGACAACATAATTTATACATTTTCTTATATAGAAAAAGAAAAAAAAAACAGGGACTTGTTGTGCTAGCTCTTCCTCCTTTTCCTTCATGATGTTGCGTTTCGAAAGCAACATCCAACCAATATTAAAATTTTATGACGTTTGCTTCGTTAAAATAATTACATAACTAAATTTAAATGATAATTATTATTCCATTAAATATTTTAATTGCAAAATATCAGTAAAAGAAATGCACAAGATCGATAGTGCATGCCCAAAATTAAAGTGATTCGCATACTTCATTTTTTCTTTAACAAATGAATATTCTAAATTTATGGGAAAAATGTAATTAAGTAAGTTTTTGATAATTGTAATTAAGTAATTAACCTTATAAACTAAAACAAAATTAGGCAACAGTCAACTGATAAATGTAGTTTTTAGTTATCTTTCACACTTTTTGAAGTCAATTATCTATCACATTTGAATAATTGAATGATAATAAAAAGAAGCATTAATAATTAATTAGATACCTCTCAACCAACTGAGTTCATATATGATATATTTTTTGATATAAAAATGTCACAACAATGTACATGATGACGTTGAGTTTGTTTGCGAGGGGCTCCTCATCCATAATTTGGGAAAGCATGCCGTACTCCATATATATATATATATATATATATATATAAACTACAAACACATAACCTAAATTATTGACATTTGTCACAATAAAATTTCAACATCTGGCAACATAATTTTTAGACACGTCACAAATCTTAAACTACACCGTTTGATTGAAGAACCGGTCCGTTCCCCCTTTTTGTGAACATCTATGCTCTTATGTCTTTCTTCTCTCCAAATCATTTTCGTTCTTCTCTTCAGAGCTCCCTTCTTGCCAAAAAACAATAAATTATATCTTAAATGTTCTTCAAAACCCCCTAACTTTCTTTTTGTGATTCAAGAAATTACAACCATCAAAGAGAATATGTGAAGCTTAGTGCAAGAGCTTCGAGAACGCGGTGCTGCCACATATCGATGCCTTAGACCATCGGCGGATATGACGTCGCTTTAGAGACCAAGTTCCATGCATTTTACCTGACCTCCTCCACGCCTGTGTTCGTTGTTGATCCATCTACCTCTGGAACTCTGTAAAAAAAACCTCAACTTCACTAAATGAGAAAGAGACAAATGTATGTTGCTTTTGAGCAAGAAACAAATTTGGATTGAAGATTTTGATATATGACAAAAATGACAATTACTCAAACTTTACTTAAAATGTTGTTTACAAAAAAATCTTTTAAAATTTAATTTGATCATCTATAAAATTATATCATGTTATATTCATGTCATTTTTATTATTTTATTTTAAATTAGATCAACTCATAGATCTTGAAATCATCGTTGGGATTCTCGAAAATTTCGGGGCTAATATTGGTTTTACTTGAGATCTGTGATCTGAGTTTTTAAAATTTTCTTGGTTCCATGGCATTCATGAATTCAGTCGTTTTGGGTTACACAAAATTGAAATATGGGTTGTTGATGCAGTCGTTGATGTGTTATAACTAACAACATAAAATAGAGCAAGATTGGTGGTGGAAATGAAAGTTGCAGTGGCTTGATTGAGGAGTTATGGTTCAAAGCTGTTGACTTTAGTTGGTGAAGAAAGAGTGGGAGAGAAGGGGTGAGAAGGTTGTTTTATGGGAGGCGGTGACTTCAAGTTCAGCGGTTGCATGAAAAGAGGGTTGTTTTGTGTGAGGCGACGATTTTGCTTCTTATTCTTGATTTGATTGAGCAATAGAAGCAGTGATCTTATTGTTCGTTAAATCGATAACAATTGTTCTAGATTAGCTACATTTGAAATTATAATTGTTGAAGCTGTGATCTTATTGTTTTTTAAATTATTAGAATGATGTGAGGGAGAGAGAGAGTTGATGAGAGAGAGAGAAAAAATATAGGGTATTCTTGTCACTAAATATGTAAATTTAGTAGGTCTCATGTGTCACGTTAGAAAAAACTGACGAGGCCTGTTATATTTGATTAACAGTGACAGACCGAGAGACCGGAGCAACCATTTTAGAACTAATAGGGACTGAGATGAATAATATATCAAATATCAAGGACTACCATGAATTTCGTCCTATAATAAACCGGTATTTTCAGATGTCATAAAGTATAGACTATTCATTTTACATTTTATAATAAAATATAAAAATTAAATAGCTTAGATTGTTAGGAAATATAAAATAGATAATTCAAGAATTACGAAATACAAAATGAATAATTTAGAGATTGATGGCATCCCTTGATAATTCAAATCATTTAGCAATTAATTTACTCTAAAAAGGCATAATGAATTAAAATAATGGTGCTGTCTTACTCGGATGAATTTTACCAAGTATTTTTTTTTATGTAACTATAAGAAGCTACCCATAAAAAAACTATAAGATGCTTAAAAATAAAATAAAAATATATTGTCCTACTTCTTAATTATTACTATAGGATGTTTATGACAAGACAAAACCAGATAATTTGATTTTCCTAACTAATTAATTTCAATTTTGTACTCATTTCTTTTTTTTGTCAGTAAAAAAAAGAGTCGGGAATTATCGGTAGTGACGTATTCTTGTTGAGCATGACCATGCAGGCAAATACTCATCGCCGTGAAATCTTACTTTACTCAGTGGTGACCGAGAAAAACTCACCACGACACAAACTAACGTTACCTATTAACCTAAAAAATCCAAGGTCAACTAAAGAAATAAATGCATCTCAAACTCAAATGAGATGCATTGAAACAGTACTCCTTTATGCTAGATTACCTCGATGGCTCATTTCAATTCTCTAATTATTGGTGCATGTGATAAAAGAAACATAAGGAACACATTGGTAGGGGGCCGGACGATTGTTAGGACCAATGCATAATTAATTATTTAGGTACGTAAAACCTGTTTTTCTTTTTCTTTTTGACAGCGTTAGTTTAATCATTATAATTTAATATATTATATATTTAATATATTATAAGTAATTATAATATATTAAAAATAAGTAAACTATTTTTTTACTTTGTAACTTACTATTCACAAACCACTCGTGTTTAATTTACTAAAACTAAATTATTTTAAAAAATCAAAACCAAACAACCCACGATATTTTTAAATTTACTACTGCTACTACCAACATTACATAGATTGACTATGAACCAACATCAATAACAAGCAAAGATAATACTCCCCCATCCCAATTTTATAAGCATTGACCACTCTATATCAGGACTAAATAATTATAATTTTGATAGTTAAACTGATTTAATTTTATTATCTTTACCAATTATATTCTTGTAACTTTTTAAGAAAAAAGCTTCTAATTAATATTTATTAAATTGAACAACTCTATTAAACAAGGGCAATATTATAATTCTACTAATATAGTAGAATGACGTTTAAAATATATAATGTGTCTATAATTATGAGATGAAAGGTATAAGAAAAAATAGATAAATGTGCAAAAATATACAAACAAGTGCCATGAACAACATTACATAGATTGACCTAATATCTATAATTGACATTACTGCATAGTATGTGTCTATTGAGCTGGTTTGGGATTAATTTTGGGACTTGTGGGGCTAGCATATAAAATAAAAGTACAATCGCAAATTAGTACATGTACCTTTTTTTGTCTTTCTTTTAAACTCAATTTACCGTTTGAATTCAGTCCGAGGGGGATGTACGATAGATGTTTCTATAAATTTGAGATTGTAATCAATAGTAATGGTAATGAGTCGGTTCGGGTCGGTTTGCACCTTTATAGCTAAACTCGAAATGAAAAAATAACACCAAACCCGACCCAAATCTAATCAGATAAAAGAAATCACACCCAAACTCAAATCCATTGGATTAGGAGATCCCTATGAGTAACTAAATACTCTATCTGTCTAAATTTGATTTTAATCTTGTGAAATATATGAATAAATATAATAATTAAACTATAAAAAATTAAATATATCGTACAGATAATATATTTACTCATTATTCCCATAAAATAAACAAATTTCTTATCAATATACAAATATAATTATAAATAAACATAACAACTATAATAGAATTGAGTTTATTGGTACTAAAATCAACTACATCACCAAGAGATCGAGAGTTTAAATATTGGTGGGAACAATTAAATGAGTTATAAAAAAGAAGAATAGAATTGTACATGTTATTTATGATAAGAAAATTGTTTGGAATGAATTCGGGTTTGGGGTTGGGACGGCGAATGTGAAACCCACCCCAACCGAAACCCAATTTTTGACTTTTAGGTTTTACGCAAAGCCAAACCCAAATCCTGTCGAATCGTGAATGCCCAGTCAACTCGAATTAGGTTTGGGTATGTCACGACCCATAAGGAGTCCGTGACCGGCGTACGAGGTGAACCGTTTGTGAGATCAAAACATATTACTCAAACTATTCAGATTATAAATCATTTGTTAAAACATTTAATAATCAAAAAATAAAATCAAATATATAAAAATAAATATATATCAAAAGTAATACTGCAGAAAATAGCGGAACATAAAACAAAAGCCAAAGTGGCAACCCGGTAACCCAACTACATCCAGATGCAGAGCTCTATAAAACAAAAGACGAGCCCGGACAAAAGGGCGTCACTAACCAAAAGATGTCTCACTGGAATCTGGATGCTGACAGTTGTCAAAAGCCAAAATTTGTGAACCAGCTCAATAGGAATCACGTAAACAAAGAAACAAATGGGTCAGGGCCTAGTGAGGAATAACACTCCAGATCGCCTCATACGTACCTCACAAAGACTGTTTTGAAAACATTTCAAAACTACACATGCAGATATAGTTTAACATACATATATATACACGCTATACATATGTATTAGCTTTTCAGAAAGCCTTTTCGCAAAAGGGTTCACATACAAAGCAATCATAAACTCAGAGGCGTATAAAACAAATTTCATTTTCGGAGTCAAAATATATATGCACATATATGGGGCCAAAGCAGAAAGCGTGCACGTGGCACTAATAACAGAGTATGTGGGCTCCGCCACAATCCATATCAAATCATGTGCCGGATCAAGACACATGGCTATCATCAACACTGATAGTTAGGTTTTATCAAAGCGTTGGTATGCCAAATGTCACGTTTTACCCTGTAACAGTAGGTGTCCCATATCAGAAAACAAAAGCATACTAATATATAGTATCAAAGCAGAGTATGCATAGAAACATCAAAATCAGATAGGATATATATATATATATACACACACACACACACACACACATATATATATATATATATCAATTTCAAAGTAGAATCCTGATTAATACACATGATCAGTTTATCATTAGTTAATCATTAGATTAGTCAAATTTCAAAATATGTGTTATACACAACAAAAAACATATATAGTTCGAGATATAGCCTATGTGTCTAAAGCTGCTATTCACTCACCTGGAAGTCTAAGTGCAAACACCCGTCAAACCCCACTAGTCAGTCGTTGGTCTTTCGGGCACAAACAGGAAGCTGAACAAAACAAACATATATCGATAGATATATCAGAAGCAAACTCAAATGAAATACTGTGGCACTACCCGATGCATGAAGTGCATATGCAGATGCAAAATCTTGAAAGACCCCAAATGATCCATATCGAATGATAATTTATCATTCTAGGTCCAAAATACAGAATTTACGTAAAATTACAGTTTAGTCCTCGACCAGTGTAAAATTACTCTCTAGTCCCCGAGACTTGACAAATTACAGAATAGTCCTCCGACTATACTAGGATAACTAACTAACTTTTTCAATTAGTCAGAATCCCCAAAAGAGTCCCAAAACTATCAGAAATCGATAGAATGCAAAATTACAAAATGAGTCCCAAAAGACCTCATCTTACTCGAGTAACTCATGACTTACTTAAGTAAGAAACCTCTTGTCTTACTCGAGTAAACAATTCGTTTGCTTGAGTAAGACAACACTTATGTTACTCGAGTAAGTTCATGTGCTTACTCGAGTAACATGCTACCCAGAAATCGTCAAAGTCGACCAACTCTAAATTTCACCGATCAAAAACGATCTCAAACACCCACATTGCCAATAAACAAAGCCCTGAACTCAAATTTATGGTCAAAACCATCATAACAACTCATGTGCTTACTCGAGTAATACATCTCTAGGTGTTCTTCGTGTTTATCCCAAAACACGACTACTCGAGTAACATCATGGTCTACTCGAGTAATCGACACCCTAATTACTCGAGTAACACAAATCTTACTCGAGTAATCCCACATAAAACCAACAAATCTTTCACTCAACACTCCAACCACCAAGATCAAAACAAGACTGAACGGAACACTACAGGGAATCTGATCACGGCTCGACGAGGTATTATAGGGTAGGTTTCATCAGATCAGATTAAATTGTTATTCCTAGTAATCAACTGGGTTTTGGAGTTTTTTTAGTCAAATCAATAAGAATAAGTAAAGTAATTAAATAATAACTAGTGCAATACCCTTGCTATGTACGGTAAATTACAATATTTTTGTTTAAACAAATAATTGATATATTTTTTGTTTCAAAAATATTTTAAAATTAGTACTTCAATAATAAAAATCAAAATATTAGCAAACCAGGAGAGAAACTATAACTATTAAATATTTAAAATTATTAATAAAAATTTTATAATTTTATTCATAATTCTTTCATGAATTAAATATGTTTTTTTTTCTTAGAGAAGTACATATATTCATCAAAATAAAAGATTTAAATTCATATATTATAATATTAACCAAGCTAATGCATATGCATGCATTGAATAAAACCAATATAATTAATATTATTTTAATTTGATCGAAAGTATCAAATCACCACTAATTTTTATATCTAATTATTCCTTTTTAAAAAGGCTAATATGTTGACAAAATCCATTTATATATATAATTAAATAACATAAATCATTATATAAAACAAATCCATAATTTTTTGTTATGTAATACATACTGATTTAAATGTATATATTGATTTTTATTATTTATTGATAGATATATTGATTTTTTTATTGTGTAATTATTGATTTTAGATTTTTTTATTATTACAAAAAAATTAGTGAAGAGATTTAGAAGAGTCGTCATATGTCAATTAGTTAAGACACCCCTAGTTAAAGCCTAGGAAAGACTCCCTAACTTTAAATATATATATATATATACATATTAATTTTTTTAACATTAAAATATCACTTGTCAAACAACTAAGAAGATACTTACCACAAATCTAAAAAAACTCTCTAACTATTACATATATATTGATTATCATATACCTTATAATTTGAAATGAATGCTTACCATTCTAACCACAGTGTCGGTCGACGATACATGGACCATGTAATAAATATATAATCTCCTCTTTTAGCAAGTCAATAATAAATTCTTTAAATAAACCTAAGAAGAACTGAAAGAGTTCATATGTTTCGATCCTAACAATTGTTTAGCATGGAGATCTAGGAGCCATTACTAGATGCTAGCTAAACCCCTCAAATTATTAATTTGCTTTATGGGTTCGTCACTCATATACCAGTTTCTTCATTCTTGATGTTTTCTTTATGATAGTATGGTAAGTAATTTGATGAATTCGTTAAACGACTCCAACATTTTAGTGTGATCACATTGTCTGGTCTTTGTAACGAAAAGTGCATTGGGTCTTATTTTAGGCGCTATTTCTTTCTCTCCCTTGAAACAAGCCGATAAAAATGCCTTTAACTTCAAATTTTCCGGTCCCGTTTACGGTCCACCATGCCCTCTCAATATGCTCTATTTGCTTTATTTGAAAAGCAAGTGCAAGTCTATTTGTTTAGTTATAGAAGAATTGACTTTACACCGAATCAACTTTATTACTAGTTCAGTTAGAATGACGTAAAAAGAATACAAATATATGCCCCGCCCGGTAACCCAAGTGGTAGGGTATTCCTGTTGACGCATAAGTTAAGGGTTCGAGTCAAGGGGCATACGAGTGTGTGCGTTTAAATATCTCCTCGTGTTGGATTGAGACCTGATAAAAAAATCAAATATTAGTAGATCAGTTATTAAAACGGAGATTAATTGAGTATAAACGGTTAAATAGATGTAAGACTTAGATACCTTATGATTGAAATAGAACAAATTATCAACTGTTGTTTTTCTAACTATATTAAAAAGAACACATAATTTTTATAAATGGATCAATTTTCTTTCAACACCAATTTGCTGTCTTTACAATACAAATTTAGAAGTGGCTTCGGCGACGTAATTTAGAGTGGTAATGTTAGCATAAATTACATAAGAAGGCACTTTTTATCACTGTTTTAATAAAGGATTGATTTTTTTAAATGGTTTATACAGTATCTACTATTATATGATTTTATTAGGAATAACACATCATGTACATCATTAAAATTAAAATGGCTGTTAGCTAAGGTGGTTATGATGCTTACGTCAATATATCAAAAGTCAATATTGACCTCCAACCAAAAAAAAAGGGCACCATCCATCTTTGCCATACATCCGGGCAAGAGACATTTTGATTGATTATTGTCTATGTTTGCATATAGTCACAGAAGGTTAAATAAAAAAAATGGAAAAAAATACATAATATGCCTGCATACCAATCCAACTAGGTTGGTTCACTCACATGACACTTCTTTTCCTCATACTCAACTAGACTGGCCTCGAAATTAAGACGCGAAATTAATGTTATTGTCAAAGTATAAACGGAGTTACAACCTACACCCATAAAAGTTAGGTACAAGAAGTTATGAAGCCTGTTCGGCAAAAAGACTTGAGCAAATTATGCTACACGCCAGTATAAATTAGTGTATTTTGACAAATGGAAGCCAAGATTTCAAACTTGCTAAAATGTCAATTTTTTAATGTTGAGTTGTTCAAATAACATATTCTTAATTTTATATTAGGTTAAATAAAAATCAATTTTTTTCCAAATTTTCTCTCTCTCATCTCTCTCCCTCCTTTTTCTCTGCTCTCTCCTCTCCCACTCACCCTCTCCTCTCCTGAAACCCTAACTCCGCTGCCACTTTCTGTCGCTGTCTCACCTCTCCCCTCCTCCCGTAGATGCTTCTCTTCCTTTGATCGCATCTCGATCTTCTCCGCCACCGTCCTCTTTTCTTTTCTGCCTCTCCTCTTCCTCCATTGATTCTCGGTCTCGTCATCTCTACCTCTTCGCGCCTGATCTCAATAGAATCGCTTGACGCGTCTTGTCTGTCATCGTCGGCTCTCGAAGTGTTTTGTTCGGCGTCTCCTCCGTCTCGATCTCATCCTCGATCACCGTCGCTTTCCATTCATCTCTCCCTTGTCTGTCATCGGCCTCATCTTCTCCGATCTGGTTTGGCGGTGGCTTAACATTTGTGAGGGATGATGACTGTGCAAGAGGATGCTGGGCTAGCATCTTCAGCTTTTGTAAATTATCAAAACGCCCCCTGCCTTTCAAAATTATTTTTAAAAATCCATATTTCAGTTTTTAATAATTGTTTTACTATTTCTAATATTGCTAAAAATGAAGAAAATAGAATTAGATGAGAAACGATTTAATTG
>CAODLS010978443.1:0-10944 GCA_948243855.1 Flueggea neowawraea | reverse complement strand
CCGGATTATGTTTCTGACTATCTTCCCTTACTTTTATAATTTGTGGCAAAGGTTGTTGATTGTCGTATATGTGGTGATCCTAACTCTATTCTCCGCTTTGCGTTCGTTGAGCTCACTGATGAAGGTATTTTTTGTAAATCTCTATTTCCTTGAGATTTATTTATGCATCTTGCTGAATCCAGTTGGCTAATAATTGGCTAGCAGATGCTGCAAGGGCTGCTTTGAGCTTGTCAGGCACAGTGCTGGGATATTATCCGTTGCGAGTGCTGCCTTCAAAAACTGCAATTGCGCCTGTAAACCCTACATTTTTGCCAAGGGTGAGGACTTTTTGTAATGAATCATCTTTCTTCCCTATTTTAGATATTGAACCAACATTTATATTGTTCTAATTCTTTTGTTGTTTTCAGTCTGAAGATGAGCGTGAGATGTGTGCGAGAACTGTTTACTGTACAAATATTGACAAGAAGGTACTGCAAAAAATTGCTTAGCATTTTCTTGTCTGCAAGATTTTTTTTGGGAGCAATTTGGCACTTGTGATTTTTTTGGATTAATTGATGTAGGTTACACAGACAGATGTCAGATCGTTCTTTGAGACCTTTTGTGGAGAGGTTTGTGCTTCGTAATGGCTTTCATTATAAGCATAAAAGGCGAACAATCATTGCATTCTGCTCTGTATCTTATCGGAGATTTTGCTACGCACAGGTTCAACGCTTGAGGCTTCTTGGAGATTATCATCATTTGACTCGGATTGCTTTTGTTGAGTTCACAGCGGTAATTACACAAATCCTGGATCTTTATATTCTTAATTATTGGTTTCATTTTTCAGTGGATAAATTAGTTTTATGGTCCTCTAACATGGTGAGTTAGTTTTGAAATGTTGTTCATTGAAGTGACGAGGGTTTTCTGATAAAGTTGAAACTGTACTATTCTGTAGAAATCTACTAGGTGAGATAGCATTCATCCCCTAGACATTTAATTTGATTATCAATACAGTAAATAACAATTACTGTTCTCTTCAAATGGTCAACAGCCCAAATTTAGTTACAACTGGAACACTTAGAATTACCAGAAGTTAGAGGGAGATGATTTTTTCTTAAGCTTGCTTTAATATGCCATTGGTGACATATGTCCTAATGATTGATGTTAGTATCACCATATAGGCATTCACGTGAGAGAGGGAGTGAGGGCATTTTATTTCTTTTTGGTGTATGTCTACTTCAGTTATGAGATAATACAATGGTATGTGACATGTTGCTGTGTTCATGGTGGAGAGAAATTAATTTCTTGTACGCATTATTTGCTAAATATTTTCAAAATTATCCTCTTTCTGAATATACATTGTGTTTTGGATCATAACTTACTTGATTTTGCACTGATTTCTCATTTTCTATACTTTTTTTCCGTCTGCATTCATACAGCATGAGGCTGACTTCATGAAGTCTGGGTGTGCTGAAATGCTCGACTTTTCTTTTTGTTCTTGGATTGGTTAAAAATCATATCTTATAATAGTGCGCCATTTTTAGTCTCTGTGGTGAGGCATTTGATGTTTATTTTTTTATGTATGTTCTAACTAAAATATGGAAGTGCCAGTAAAATTGGCATGGGGAGTAATTTGGAAGTAGCCTGTGAAAAGGGGAGGACATAGTTCACTGTGTTTTGCTGATATATTGATTAGTTTTATTTGAAATTTCTGTTGCTGCTTCCATGGACCATTTTGTTTAAAGATGAATGTGCTGCAGAATTGGCTAAATTTTAATACTCCTATTAGGAAAACGTTGAGCATTTCAAGTTGATACAACATGGAAGTTTGACAAGGATAATGTGCAGTAGATCATTTTTTTTTCCCTAGTCAAATAAGTCTAGATTCATATTTTGGGATTCATAATGACAATACTTTATTTTGTGACTAACAAGTAACTCTAAAACCAACTAATGAACCACCACTGTGATCAAGCTTTTGAGTTTTGATAGTAGCTTAGCTTGTATCAACTGTTTTTTAATTGCATATGTGGTTTTTTCTTTTGCATTATGTTTTGTTGAGTATATTAAAGCAATTAGTTTCCTTTTCTTTTTGATTGAGAACCCGCTTCCACTACTTTATAAAACTGAATATCGTCTATTCTTTGATTAGTGCTTTTGAATTTGTCCAACTCTTACATACATTTTCTTCTCAAGTGTGGACCATGAGCATTAAATCTTTTCTTCATTCCAAGGCCTCATTTTTTTGTTCATGAGGTCAAATGCACGAGTAAACGATGGTGCATCTACAAAGTCCAAAGGATTCCTAATCAGTATATGATTAATGAAGGTTTCATTTATTTAGTAATTGAGAATTTGAGATTTCTCCTCAATATTAGACTTTGTTATTATGGTGCATGAATGTTCGGTTGGCAGACAAAGATATACAAACAGTGTTGTATAGAATTGTGGTGTATACATGTTAAAAACTATTTCGTTAAAACACTGCAATTTAAGAAAATTTATTTTGTGGCTTATATTTTTTGGTTAATAAAGAGATTAGGGAATTTTTGTCTATTAAATGGTAAGAAAGTATGGTGGGTGCTTCTTATTTTTCTGTTGGAAATAAAATACAAATCTTCTTATATTTTTTGTAACTGTTTTTGGGAAAGTATTGCATATCAAATTACACCTTTACACTTTTTGAATCATTACCGAACGCCTAAAAATTGTGAATGACTTCAAATACAGTTTTATCATAAAAAATGTAGTTTCAACCTTAATACTAACAAAGCTTTTGTAGTTTGGTTTGGTTGATTTTACTAGTTGGGCCAGTTTCAGATTTTGGATAGCCAGTACGTCATGGAGTGAACGAGTTTTAGATTTACTTTTCATATGGCTTAGTCCACTGTCGCATAACACCCAACATTACAAGCCAAACTGTCATGCGCTTAGCACTTAATTCTGGTAGCTGCTGGACCAAAAACATTGGTCTCTGGAAAATTAATAGACTTGGTTGACTTGAACCATTTTTTATGCTTTAAAGATGAAATTCTTAAATGAGTACAAAAACCATGGAGAATATCTTCTGGACCATGGTTATTAATAGACTTATATATTGCTTCCTGTTGTCTGTCTTTATATACTTGTACATAATACTCTCAATATGTTTCTGTCTTCTGGAAAATGTTTTTCTGCTTATTTTTCAGCTTATTGTGAAAAAACATTCAAGGTTTTCAGTTGGTTTTAGTTGACTAGATTAACCTGAAGATATAGTGGATTTTGTGTGGGGTTATTCTGTAATTTCTTTGTTGAAATTAGCAATTTCCAATGACGCTCAAACATATGACTTTAAATGTGTTGGCATGCATGTCTGGTGTATAATTTTTTAGTTGAAACAAATATTTTCCAATGGCTATTAGGAAAGAAGCCATTGGGGAAAAAAATCCTGAGCATATAAATACAAAAGAATATGTCAATAATTAGCATGCTGTCCTTTTGATTTTTGCAGGCTGAGAGTGCAATTTTTGCGCTTAATTGCAGTGGTGCTGTTCTGGGATCAATGCCTATAAGGTAGTTCGTCAGAATTGTTATCATTTTGGCTAATCCTTGTTCCGTTTCCGTCCTCTAACTCCACCTTTTTCCAAAGTTTCTCATTCCATTTTTATGTTATGCATATGTAGGGTGAGCCCATCGAAAACACCTGTTCGGCCTCGCATCCCTCGTTCTCCGCTGTACTGAACCTCCCTTAATGTTTCCTGCATTATCAACTGCTGAGATATATATTTATAGATATAAATATAGATGAACAAAAGGTACTAGAGGCGTTCTTCTTTGTTTTTTTTAATCATTTTGTCCATGTATTGGAGCCCGGTATCTTTGTTGCTTATAGGAGGGTTCTTGATGGTTGGCTAGCTTAGTTGGTGGGATGTCCGGAAAGCATTTTGGAAGATTTTGAAGACATGAATGTGTTTAACTATGTTTCACTTGCACATGGCGATGGTTGTCTGGAAAACTCTCACATTTTGGATGTGCTCATGTCCACTTGAAGATTGATGCACTTGACAAGTTTGTGACTCCTTTGGTTCACTTGGTTTACTTTCATTATTATGTTCTGCAAATATTGTTGGTTGTCGCTAGTAGTATTTTTACTACCGTCTCATCACTGCCGACTCTCATTTAGTGATACATGTCACACGGCTTCTCTCCAAAAGGTCAATCTATGTCAGGTGTGCAATGTCTATGTTTATAAGCTCAAGACCCACTCCTTATCTAATGTGGGATCTTGTCGCATATGACATCCAAGAAAATGTGATAGGGATTGTTACTTGGAAAGGTTCTTTGGCGGTATTGCGTAATGTTAGTTTCCATCTGTAGCATTGTTGTTGAGAGTAAAGGCTTATATGCTTCATGCCTCAACACAACATGATTCTGAAGTATTGGATTTGCAGATCCTGTGACATGGTTCATAAAGACAAAATTTCTAATGATATTGGGTATTATAATAATGAATAAATAGGGGATCCTGTCACATATTTGACATCCAATAAAATGCAATATCCAATGTGGGATCTCTGTTACATATAACATCTAATAAGAAGCAACAGGGGGATTACTGCTTAGAAAGGTTGTTTGGCAGTTGGCTCCTATGCTTAATGTCTCAGCCTGTGATTTGATCTATGAAGTATAGAATCTTAATTGTCACCTTTTCAATGCTTCCAACTTGAATTTGCTTATTACTAATATTTTGCTCATAATCAAAATTATAATAATGAATTTGATTAATACAAATTTCTAACGATATAAAAGGCTTAAGACATGAGTTAGCTCTCAAAGTTGTAGGTGATCCTAAAACATACAGAAAATTCTTACTTACATTTTGTGTATAACCGCACTCTTATACCAAACTAATTAGAAAATAATATTTTTCTAGGAATATACTCGTAGAGTGAGTCAATTATCTGCATGTCATTTTTGATTGGGTTGGACATAAACAAAGTCATACATGAAGTGTAGACAAAAATTTTCTCGAAAAATATCCCAATATTACTTGAACCATCTGAACTAAGAGCATTTTCATTGGAAAACTAATAGAGGGACTATTAGTCCCTCCATCCATTAGTTCCCATTAAAGGGTTTAAAAATAAGAAGTCCACTTGGGCAGTTCAAGTTGTCTTAGACCGCCCTATTAGGTGGGGTACAACTTGGACCGCCTAATTAGGTGGAGTCCACTGTTTGATAAATTAACTCTCCCATCTCCATTTTTTTATTTTCTTGTGTTGTATTGCAACGGTTTGTAACATTTACAATGGTCAAAATTTTCCATTGTTTATATTTTATATTTTTTAATTAGTTTCTTTTTTTAAGATTTTTATTGAGGATTTTTTTTTCTTTTTAATTAATTGGTTTTTATGAACGAATTTTTTTATTTTTGTATAATGTAATTTTTTCTTTTCTTTTAAGCTTAATGTATTTTTTTATGTTTTTAATATAGTGTTATTAAAGTTTTATTAGAATTGTAGATAAAATTTTTTACACAATTTAATTTTTTTATTTAAATTAATTATATTTTTGGTACAAAATTTTGTCATTATTCTTAAAATATATAATTTTTTCACTAATTAAAAATATTTAATTATTTGTGTAAAAAATATATTTTATGTAATATATATTATAAAAAATTAAATAAAAAATAGACTAATGTTGAATCATATAATAGAATTTAATAATAATTTAAATTTTTGAGTGTAATGATTTTATAAAAAAATTTAAAGAAAAATTAATGTGATAATAATGTGTTAAAGGAACTGACCAAAATGAGTTATTGAGGATGTGTAAGACCCAAAATTAGAGGTGTATCAGAGCGTGCCAATCACGCGCTCATCATTGGGCAATCGTTGTCTTAGGCCTATGAATTGACACATGATCATTGAACGCTATGAACTATGAAGCATGGTTAGGTCGGTTAATACATACAAATGGAGTGGGGGCCACGAGAAGGTTGTTTGGGAAGGGATGCATTTGATTGCTGTTGCCTAAAAAGCACATCAAATTACAAAAAGATAATCCACTCCTCCGAATTTACAAAAACATTACTTATAACATTGCTTCTCCACCTTCCCTCCCCCCTCTTTTCCGAACTACCTCCCTCCATTGACTGTTGAAAAGCACAACACCAAACCTCTCTCCAAAACCCCTTTAAAAGCCCTCCTCTCTATCCCCTCCTCCCTGAGAAGAGCCACCAACTTTCTCTCTCTCTCTCTAAAAAGGAAAAAACAAGAAAAGATTGAATCTTGAGAGAGAGACACCAGGAAAGTTGGAATCTTTATCAAGACAGCAAGAAAAAGGATAACAATGGCTCTCTCAACTGTCTTCCAAGTCTCTCTACGGCAACACTGACTCTCTCTCTAAACTTCACCACCAATCGCCTCCGCAACAATCTGGAAGCTTTCTCGTTCCCGGAACCAAGACCCGGAAGTCTGTTCCGTCGATCACCGCCGTTCAAGCAGCGGATCCGACGAAGAACTCCGCGCAGGTGAAGGAGGCGGCTAAACCGCCTACGCGGACCGGGAATGGACTCTGGACAGCTGGAAGACGAAGAAGGCGTTGCAACTTCCGGAGTACCCGAACGCGGAGGTGTTGGAGTCGGTGTTGAAAACAATTGAGTCGTTCCCGCCAATTGCGTTCGCGGGAGAAGCCAGGAGTTTGGAGGAGAAGCTTGGGGAGGCGGCAATGGGGAATGCATTCTTGTTGCAAGGAGGAGATTGTGCTGAGAGTTTCAAGGAGTTTAATGCTAATAACATTAGAGATACTTTCAGAGTTTTGCTTCAAATGGGTGTTGTTTTGATGTTTGGTGGCCAAATGCCTGTTGTCAAGGTTTGTTCAGCAATTGATCAGTGCAGGATGCATTAAATACATGTATCAGCAATTGATCAGTGCAGGATGCATTAAGGGTGGTTCAGTGACTGGGAGAACGAGGGACGCGTGGCCGAACAGGTGTCTTTGATGGGCTCACCCTACATATATAGAACATGAAAATGGAATAAGAAACTCTGGGAAAAGGTGGGGTCAGACGAGGGAAACGAAACAAGGATTGGCCAAAACAATAACAATTTTGATAAACTACCTTATAGGCATTGATCCCAGAACAACACCGCTACAATAGCACTCTCAGCCTTCAAAATTCAAAAGATCAGCATAACATGTGACTGACATATTCTTTTGTATTTATACGCTCTGGATTTTCATTCCAATGGATTCTTTTCTAATAGCCACCGGAAAATACTAATTTAAACTAAAAAATAACAAAGTTATACACCAGACATGAATGGCAATGCATTTAAAGCCATACAACTTCTAATATTAGTCACCTATTTATAATACTATTGAACGTTGAATGTAAGAACACAATTGTTTAACTGTGTCAAGGCTATAATCTAAAATACTACATACATCTGGAATTTAACAACTAATGCAAAAAAAAATTCAATATTTTGTAACATCTCCATCATGTCACTTTTTCATTAATTTCATGTTCTTCTTTTTCATCATGTGTCCAATTCATCATATTCTACAACAAAAGGATTCAATACAAGATCCAATTCAAACATTACCAGGGCTCCAAAAGATATTCTCCATGGTTTTCACACTAGTAAGAATTTGATCTTTAAAACTAACTAATGGAAAATGGATTAAGATGACCAAGTCAATTAATCTTCCAGTGATTGATGTTTTTTGGTCTAGCAAATGACCAAAATGAAGCGTGTAACTAGTTTTCTTACAAATTATAATCATGGGTATTTATGCAACAATAGACTAAGCCATATGAACTGTAAATCTAAAGCAAGTGGTAAAAAAAACTTACACAGATTCTGCAGAATATGAGGGCAACACAGGCAATGCAATAAACCAAAACTGCTAAAATCCCATAAGGATAGAATAAATAAAAACGGAAAAATAGAAATGAGGACGCCAATATTTAATTGTAAGATAAGAAATTCCCTAATCTTTTTATATATTTAATTCACAAACATTTAATCAAATAATTTTCTCAAATTGTAGTGTTTTAACTAAACAGTTTTTAGCATTTATAAAAAACAATTTTGTACAACACTATTTGTCCATCTGTCATTTGCTAACAACATTTCCTTACACCACAATACCAAATAGAAACTAATACCAAGGAAAAACCTAAATTCCCAATTCACCAAATAATAAAAACCTTCTTCAGCCATATACTTGTTAGGCATCCCTTGGACTTTTGTAGATCCACTAACATTAACTTTAGAATTTGACCTTGAGAACCAAAAATGAGGCCTTGGAAGGAAAAAAAATACTTAATGCTTATAGTCTACAACTTTGAGAGAAAATATATGCAAGCTCAGATAAATTCAAGAGCATTTATCAAGCAGAATAGATGGTATTCAGTTTTATAAAGTAGTATAAAAGAGTTCAGTCAGAAAGAAAAAGGTAATAGAAAAATGGAACTAAATGCCTTCTTATACCTGATAAAACAGAATGCAAAAGGAAAACCACATGTGCATTTAAAAAACTGTTGATACAAGCTACAAACACTATCAAAAGATTCATCACACTAGTAGTTCATTTGTTAATGGTACAATTACTCATTATTCACAAAAGAAGAAAAGTTTTAAATTGTCACTATGAATCCCAAATTATGAATCTTAACTTATATGTCTAGAAAAATTTTAAAAAAAAAAGATCTATGGTACATTAACCTTATCAAACTTGCACGTTGCATCAGCTTGACAGGTTCAATGAGCATGCCTACATGATAATTGATAAGTATACTCTTAACATCAATACTAAGATGTATATCACAAATAGCATATGGGAGCAAGCTTCAGAAAAAAACCATCTTGCTCCAGCTTCTGGTTCTTCTACAACTGTTGCAGTTTTAACTAAAGTTGGCTTTTAAGAATTTTAAAACAAATAAATTTCCACAAAAATCCTAAAATTGGTTTGAGCACAGCAGTAGTTAACATTTACTGCATTGATAATTAAACAATACTTGCAAAGGGCTGAATGCTATCTCACCCAGAAGATTTTTACAAATTACTATAGTTGAAACTTTAGCTGAAAACCCTTCTCTGTTCAATGAACCAACCTTTCAAAAGTAACTCAACTTACCGTGCTAGTGGATATATCAGGCTTCCACAAAACTAATTTATCCACCACAAATGAAACCAAGCACTCTACAAGCATGTTAATGAGATGAGAAGTTTAGTCAACCCAAACAAAGCTTACTCTACTTTTGACATTTGAGTTTAACAAATTTTTAAAAGAGTTATAAAATCCTATTTCTACCATAACTGCAAAGTCTGGGGAAAGTTTGAAATGAAGCAAGCATAGCCCAAACATTATTATAAAAAATAAAAAGATATCACTTATGCCAAAGAGAAAAGTTGAGCCTGCATTAGGTTACTTTCAGACAAATCCTATAGGAAATGGCTGTAGAGTCCAGAACGAAACGACATAATGTATGTCGGTTTGAAAAGCAACAGAATGATCAAAGAACTCAGAATATGAAGATCAAGGATTGTTGTATTACCGCTGTGAACTCAACAAAAGCAATTCGAGTCAAATGATGATAATCTCCTAGAAGCCTCAAGTGTTGAACCTGTGCACAGCAAAATCTTGATAAGATATAGACCAGAATGCAACAAGTAGTGGTCTTTTTATGCTTATCAAGAAAGCCATGACAAAGTACAAACCTCTCCACAAATGGTCTCAAAGAATATTCTAAGATCTGCTTGTGTAACCTACATCAATAAATCAGGGAAATCTGGAGTAAGTACATATTACTCAAAAAAATAAAAAAAAGAAACGCATGCTGATCAATTCCTTGCATTACCTTCTTGTCAATATTTGTACAATAAACAGTCCTCGCACACATCTCGCGCTCATCCTCAGACTGAAAACAAGAAATTTAGCACAATTATAAATGATAATTTCTAAAATTGGTAAGAAAGATAATTCATCACAAGTAAGTTCTCACTCACCCTTGGCAAAAATGTTGGGTTGACCGGTGCAATTGCAGTTTTGGAAGGCAGCACTCGCAGCGGATAATATCCAAGTACTGTGCCTGACAAGCTCAAAGCAGCCCTTGCATCATCTGCAAGCCAATTGGTAGTCAATTGAATTCAACAATATGCATAAATAAATCTAAACGATAGAGAGTTTTGCAAGCAATACCTTCATCAGTAAACTCAATGAACGCAAAGCGGAGAATAGAGTTAGGATCACCACATATACGACAATCAACAACCTGTGCCGCAAATTATAAAAGTGAGAAAAGATAATCAGAAACAAAATCTGACGAGGAAAACTTAAAATGCAACACAGCAAATAAAGCCAGGCACCTGCCCACAATGAACAAAGAGGCCTGCAAGCTGCTCTTCAGTAACCTGTAAACAAAAAGGCAAAGAAAGAACAATCTCATCAAAATCAGAGAATAACAAGCAATGGCAAAAGTTGAGAATAGCAAATAAAGCATAAAAAGACAAAAGCAACATTATTTTCCGCACCTGTTGATCAATGTCAGAAACATATACAGTCCTTCTGATTATCTCCTCTTGCTGAGCCATACTTGTCCTGCTGGTCATCTTTCGCCTTCCTTGACTGTAGCCATTCTTCTTCTGAAACAAAACAAATACGATACATGAATGAACCAAAAAGTAAAATCCATCACGTCCCCTTGGTAGGCAAATAATGAAAAAGACATTCCTTTCCAAACCATAAAACTCTTTTCAACATATAAAAATAAAAACTTTATTCGGAATATAACAAAAACACAGAAAAAAGAAGCATACCCTTCTGTTATTGGCATTCCTAGGATTAGTATTCACAACAAAATTGTTAACAAACCCAAACCCATTTCCCAAAAACCCGTTATTGTTGGCTAGTGAAGGAGGCACAAACTCTTCAGCCATAGGATTCAACTTAGACAACATGTCAACCAAATCA